>CM040240.1:17931048-18228977 GCA_022545495.1 Chrysanthemum lavandulifolium | reverse complement strand
AAAAGTAATTTTAGAGAAGAAGTATTGAAACAAGAATTAAATTCTTTGCAAGAAAAACTTTCTAAAGCAGTAAGCAAAAACAAGAACTTCAAGAAAATGTGAAAATGCTTAAGCAAGAATTTAATGCAAAAGAATCAAAGCTCTTGAGAGATTTTTCTAATCGAAAACTTTGAAAAACAAACTTGAAAACAAGTTGTACATGCAAGGAAACACCATTCGATCGCTCACATGATCACTAAGCATAGAGTTCTAAGCGATAAGCATAGTGTTCCATTATAGATAAACCCAACCACAGTATGGAAAGATAGCAAAAGCAGCTCAAAGTGTTATCTATGATGGAAATGAGATTCTTAAACCTAGACAAAAACCTAGTTGCGTTGAGTGCACTGAGGATGACAAGAAATTAGATGAAGTAACTAGGGAGAAGATGAATAAGAAACTAAATGATCCTAAATGCAAAGAGAAGAAAGTAATTATCACTCCCCATGACTACAAGAAGGAAAACTGGATTTCCTTGAACAAGTTTAAGACTCAGACATTGTTGACTCCCGAACAAGTCTTACGGAAAATGGATTTAGATAAGCGTAAAAGTGAAAATATTGTAGAAACAAACCCTCCCTTGGAAAATGCCTAGAGCGATTGTGTATCCTCCTAATACACCAATGCATCTTGTACCTAGAACAATTGCCACTAAAAGCAAGACATTAATTAGCCAATACGTTATATTTCAACTATTTGTTGATTTTGAGAAAACTTGCAAGAAAAGGATCACACCCATTGGTATAATGAAGGAGAAAGGAGTTTTGAACAAATGAAAGAATGTTATTTAATCGAAGTCATGCCTTTCTTTAAACTTCTAAAGGATCACTTTGAGAGTCTTAAAAGGGGATAGAAACGGATATTAAGGAATGGAAAAGGAATTTGATGCAATAATAGTTGAAATTAATGACTATGAGTGCACTAAAATATAATGAGATTGAGAGAAAGAACACGCATACATTAAATGAGAATCTTATTACTTGAATGTGTTGCTCAAGATGTCTTTTCAACGCTTCAAATTGCTCTATTAATGCTTCCAAATTTCATGAACTATCGTGGCCTGAAAGTCTCCCATGATCGTGTCATTGAGCTTGAAAAACTAATTCTAAACTAAATGAGAAAATTGAACCGGATGATCATGACAATTTGGTTAAACATTTTTCTAAACTAGAAGTTGAGTATTTTAATCTACAACTAAAATATCAACATCTCAAAGAAAATGTCAAATCTTCAAATATCAAGACATCTTCGATGCTCCGAGTTTGATGCGTTTTCAAATTAACAAACGAGATGAACGATTCATGCTCGATGTAACACGATCGAAAGTTGAAAGCCCAAATTTCTCAATTAAAGGGTCAAACGAACAATATGACAGGCTCCCAAATGCCTCCTTCTTTAGATTCTCAGAATTCTCAAACGTTTCATTTTCAAAACCTAGTAAATGCTTTACAAAAGGAAAACGAAAGTTTTCTTGAAGAGAATGAAAAGGTTAAACGTCATTTCAATGAGTTGTTTGAATCAATTAAAGTCACTCGTAACAAAAACAACGAACAAATAACTTCATTGCAAAAGGAAATTGAGAATCTGAAGAGTCGGTAAAAGGAAAATGCCAATGATCAATGAGGAAAATGTTGTATCAAAGGTTCACTCGGTAATAAATATGCTTTATCCGTGACATATGTCCCCTCACCTAAGGAACAACAAACTTGCCATTCAAACATATTTCTCATCCCTTAAGGATTGCTTAGAATGCCCGCATGAGATTGTTGAAGAGGATAAGCTAGAAACCTCATGATAATGCAATTGGACATGCATGCTTATATGCCAAACGATCTCAAGAAATCTTAGAATGTTTGATCACAATATGCCCAAAGACATTAGGTGAGAGAGTTAACCCCTTGATTCCATGCTTAATGCCTAAGGCCAAACATGACATGCACTCGATTCCCAATGGTTTGAATGTGAGGAGTAGTGTACCATTGAGTAGTTCAGATTTTAGATCTGTCAATGCTAGGAAACTGAACTCAAATGTGCCTTCTAGGAGTACTAATCTCAGTACCTCTAGTGTTAAGAAAGTGAACCTTAGTGCACTGCATGTAGTTCGGATCCCAAGACATCTAAGCGGTGGTGCAAAGAGTGGTAAAACAAACTAATGTTCCCATTCCTCTCTGAGGAGTAATCGGTGACATTAAAGGGAGCGGTCAAAGTCTCAAGACAATACAAGGAATGATAGGACCTCTCAAGCTAAGAATGCACCTTTGGAAGAAAGTAGAAGAACAATCTAGGAACCTTAAGTTTGAATCGAATAAAACGAATCGTGTTGATTCTAGTATTAGCCATAAGCGTCTTGTAATTAATTAAATTTCGATACTATTTGCAAAACTTGTATCGATGTTTGCTTGAATTCTGTTTCTAATCATGGTTGTGATGTCAATGTTTTGCCTAATGATGTTAATTGTCCGATTAATATTGTTAATGCTAAAATTCATGCTAAAAAGACTAAAAGGCAAAAGCGAAGAAAGTTAGAAAACAATGGAAACCCACAGAAGAACATTCATGAGAATAGGTTTTTATTGGATACATTGGTCATAAGACCAATCGAGATAATGCCCACTAGAAAATGGATGCCTCTTGGTAGAACTATTCCTTAAGAAGTGGTCACATCGTAAATGGACTAATGAGACACTAGTATTGCATCTACTCACAATGATTCCATTTCCTCACCGTCGATATGAATGCTTCTATTTCGATGTGGGTGTTCCAAGCTATTGTTACTAACCAAATGGAACCCATTCTTGCATGGGGATCCCAATTATCCAGTTATCCATTCTTGTCTCGTGTTCAACCTGCAGATCGTTCAAATCGCTTACGTGGTACACGGACTCAGTTGTTCCAAGCATATATTGGAGACCGTCACGGCTCATGAACTTCGTGAGCAAATTCATCGGATCGTTAGATTTGGTAATGATCATTTCGGTGCTATTATGGGTTATGGAGATTATGTTGTTGGTGATAGTGTCATCTCCGTAGTGTATTATGTGGAAGGTCTAGGTCATAATCATTCTCTCGCTGGTCAATCTCGTGATTACGATCTAGAAGTAGCCTTCGAAAACATACCGCCGTTAGAGATCTTAATGGTGAGGAACTGCTGAAAGGAACTCGTGGCTCAAACCTTTACACCATCTCTATCGATGACATGATGAGAGCTTCACCAATCGCTTGTTATCAAAGGCTTCAAAACAAAGTCATGGTTATGGCATCGCTGTCTCAATCACTTGAACTTCGCACCATCAACGATCTTTCCGTAAAGGACTTAGTTGTAGGTTTACCTAGACTAAAGTATGAAAAGGATCATCTTTGTTCGACATGTCAATTGGGAAAAAGCAAGAAGTATGCCCATAAACCCAAACCTACTAACTCTGCATCACGAAGTTCTTCATATGATTCATATGGATTTATGTGGACCAATGAGGGTCGAGAATATCTTTGGGAAGAAATATGTGTTAGTTGTGGTTGATGATTATTCTAGATTCACCGGTCAAGTTCTTAAGGACAAAGGATGAAACTCGATATCATCATCAAACTCATCAAACAATTGCTGAGTTAGACTAAACAAAACGTCGAATTATCGAGCATGACAATGGAACCGAGTTTGTCAACAAACAACTTAGTGAATTCTATGAAAGCGTTGGAATCAGCCATCAAAGAAGTGTTCCACGAACCCCTTAATGTAACGGTGTAGTTGAAAGACGAAATCGTACTCTTGTTGAAGTCGCTAGAACAATCTTGATCTACTCAAAGGTTCCAATGTTTCTACGGGCTGAAGCAATTGCCACCGCATGTTACACACAAAATCGTTCCACGATTCACACCATTCATGGAAAAACTCCATATGAACTTGTCCACAGCAGAAACCTAATCTATCTTTCCTTCGTGTGTTTGGTGCCTTGTGCTATCCAACTAATGAGGGTCAAGACTTGGGCAAACTTAGAGCTAAAGCACGACATTGGAGTATTTGTAGGATATGCACCAAACAAAAGGGATACCGAATCTACAACAAAAGAACCCGAAATATCATGGAAACAATTCACGTTACGTTTGATGAGTGACGGTCAAATGGCTCCTGGACACTCTAGCTCGAGACCCGCACTTCAAAAGCAGTCCTATTGGTTCATCCCTTGTTCCAAACTCCTCTCAAGAAACGCATATATGTACCGCATCTCAAGATGATGTAAAGAAATTGTTTGATCCAATGTTTGATGAACTGTATGAGTCTACTACTAATGAGGTCTCGATCCTACAACAGAGGATGCTCATATTCCGTTGAATGAAGTCAATCCATCGGTTTCAATATCAGTAATTCAAGAAGCACTGCTCACGATCCTTGATCTCTCAACAAATCATCATTCTTCAAATATACATCATGGAAATGTTTCGCATCAATGATGAAGTTAATCCCTTATGCGACTCCTCGAAGATGCTCCATTTGAAAACATATTTGCTACTCCGAATCATCATCGAACCATCTTCTTGAGGAGACATCGACTCTGCTACCTCGGTTCCTCAACAAATGCCACATGAACACCTCGAGAAAATGGACTCACGATCACCCATTAGACAACATCATTGGTAATCCTCTCGTCACGTATCAACCCGGAAACAACTTGCAACCGATGCCTTATGGTGTTTCTTCAACTCCGTACTATCTAAGATCGAACCAAAAGATGTTAAAAGCGCTATGAATGAAGATAGTCGGTTCAATGCTATGCAAGATGAAATTCATGAGTTTGATCGTCTTGATGTATGGGAGTTAGTACCGCTTCTCCAGATCGTGCTATGATTATAGCTCTAAATGGATCTTCAAAGTAAAACTTGATGAGCATGGTGATGTGTTGAAGAACAAGGCTCGATTAGTTGCTAAAGGATATCGTCAAGAGGAGGTATAGACTTTGAAGAATCTTTGCTCCAGGTTGCTCGAATCGAGGCAATCGTAATCTTTCGGCTAATGCCGCTAGTAAGAACATGGTAGTTTATCGGATGGATGTAAAGACGGCATTTCTAAGCGGAGATCTTAAAGAAGTCGCTCACGTCACCAACTGAAGGATTTGTGAATCAAGAGCATCCTACTCACGTTTATCGTTTGAAGAAGGCTCTTTACGGTTTAAAGCAAGCTCCAAGGGCATGGTATGATACACTATCAAAGTTTCTTCTATCAACCGGATTCATCAAAGGAGCAGTTGATCCTACATTGTTCACCGTGAAGTCGAACAAACATTTGATTCATGTTCAAATTTATGTTGATGATATTATTTTTGCCTCGGTGATCCAATGGAATGTGATCGCTTTTCAAATGAAATGAGTTCAAAGTTTCAAATGTCAATGATGGGACAAATGTCATTTTTCTTGGGATTACAAATTTCACAAAGTCCGGAGGCATTTTCATAAATCAATCTAAATATGCAACCGAGATTTTAAAGAAATTTGGATTTGATTCATGTGACCTGTTGACACCCCATGATTGACCGAACCAAACTAGATGAGGACCTCTCGGGGATCATGATTGACCAAACTAAATATCAAGTATGATTGGATCCCGATGTATCTCACTCGCTAGTAGACCGAGACATTTTGTTCTCTGTGTGCATGTGTGCTAGATACCGAGGCTAAGCCTACAAAAAGCACCTTGAAGCGATTAAGCGGGTCTTCGGTATCTTCAAGGAACCATCAATATGGGACTATGGTACCGAAGGACACCGGTATGTCTCTAACGGCCTATGCAGATGCTTGATCATGCAGTTGTCAAGATACGTCAAGTACGTCGGGAGGTGCTCGATTTTTGGGTGATAAGCTTGTGAGTGGTCTTCAAAGAGGCAAATGAGTACTTCTATTTCCTCTCAGAGGTTGAATACATAGCCATGTCATCTTGTTGTGCTCAAATCTTATGGATGAGATCACAATTATCGACTATGGCTTTGAATTCAACAAAATCCCTCTGTCTTGTGATAATAAAGTGCTATTGCTCTCTCATGCAACAACGTTCAACACTCAAGAGCAAAGCATATCGACACTCGACATCATTTCATCGAGGAACAGTGGAAAAGGTGTGGTGGAACTATATTTTGTGAGGTCTCAATATCGGTTAGCGAGACATCTTCACCAAAGCTCTTCCAAGAGAACGTTTTGAGTTTATTCTTCCACGACTTGGGTTGAAAAGCCTTCAACCGAAACTCTCAAACGTCTTCGAGGAGGAAGGCGAGGAGTAAAGGTCTTTCTTCATCTATCTCTTGTATATATATTTGAAAAACAAAATACAAAAATATAAAACTTTCAAAATCCATAAAAATTTGAAAAATTGAAAATTCTTCAAAAATATTGTCATTTTGTCATGTTTCTTCCGGTTCGATTATATCTACGGTCTTTGTCTTTGTCATTCAAAGAATGACACGGGACTTTAGATGTTGTTCCGATTCTTAAAAAAAAAAAAAAAAAAAAAAAAAAAAAATCAAAATCAAAAATCAAAAAATATTTTTGGGAGAAAGAGAAATGGTTTATTGTCATCTTCAAGCAATAACCGGTTTTAAAGAAAAACGAGCCATGTTTTACCATGTTTTCAAATCCTATGCTCGATTCTATAAACTCCTATCCGCGAAAACTAAATGCTTTGAAAATAACTCAATCTCTATTTTTGATAATCATCGGGACTTATTTGTCAAAATCTCTATCTCTCAATCAACAACCTCGTCATTGATTGAGGGGAGAATGATTTCAATTAAATTAAAAAGGTTATTTGGCATTAAATTGTTTTCAAAAGATATACATGCATGTTTTATAAATGGAGTTTAAAGTCTTAAAATCCGATCCTTATCGCTTCAAACGCTTTCACAATCATGTCACAATTCTCCTTAAAGCTTTCAAAATCAATTTAAATCTATACGAGATCACAAATCTCAAATGATTTGATAAGTGTGATCGGGGAGAATGTGTGATTTAAATTAGATTTAAACCGATAATTAGGTAAATGGTTATACACGGATGTACATGCTATCACCTTACATGTGACAAACGATTTCAAATTTTCATGCACATGTTGAGGGGAGCATCTATCTTAAACCTTTGATTTGAAACGTGATCATTCATCCCAATGTGCGGGTTCCTCTAGTATGTGCAAAATGTTTTTCAAACCTCGAGGCACATATTGAGGGAGCAAATTCATGGAAACCTCATCCTTCCCTAAATGCTATACCCACTTGATGCATTGAGGGAAGTGATGTTGATATCTTTAGAAAATGGTAATCAACGAAGTTAATTCTTTCTCTTGCCTCCAGTGTGCAAAACATTTTCAAATACTTGATGCACATGTTGAGGGGAGTTCTCGTTCTAAAAATATCAAAAGCAATTCAGTACAAAATACTTTGATAATATATCACAAGTATCCGAATTGATTTTCAAATGGTTTTCAATTGGATCCAATGGCGCACGAACAATACCAAATAGACCGACCAACTTTACTTCATGTACGGTGATATAAGGATGATAAGGTTAGGTATTGGTTCCCATGATCCGCCGAAACGGAGGGATCTACCAGGACAATCCACTAGTTAGTGTAGAAGTCCTTAGGTATGATGAGAAAGGAGAAAAATGAGATATGGGAAGAGTGCGGACTAAGGCCGAGCTAGTAATCGGAATAAACCCAACAAGGTAATAGCTATGAAGTCTCGGTAAGCAATGAAGGGGTTGAAGAATTAAAAGAATTGAATGAGGAAAGGGTGAAAACAAATAGCCTCCATTTATTCAACCTTAGAGGCGTAAACCGGTTCACTTCATATGCTACCGATGGTAACATCGGTATTGAAGACAAGACGTCATGGACCCAAAGACGCACCGCACTTCACCTTTCCAAACCACTCAAGTTCCTCTTAAAAGGGCTTGTTTCATTCTCACGGGAACCGACATAATCTATCGATTGTCTCTTAGAGATGGTTGATATTGAAGTAGAGACCTCTCCCAGTCTCCCACAGTGATCCAAATATGCACAAATTGAGTCTAGAGCCACGAGATCATCAATAAATCTCATTAGGACACTTTCAATAAAGACTCTCTATTTCACACAATGTGGAAGAGAGATTATATCTTGAGTCCTCGCATTATCCTTGTGGTATTGCGGAACATCCGAGTGATGTGTTTACACACTCACAATGAAGATGGAAAGCCTTCGAGCCAACATCAAACAAGCTCTGGTAGGTGGCATGTGAGATCTATTATATGGACCAACCATGTGACAACCGAATGTAAACAATGGGCGATTCAATTTCTTGAATCAATCCTCAGTTCGAGTTAGGGATTGACGGATACCTTTGAAAACCGGTCTTTGTGCTTAAAAACCTTTTTCTTTAGCACATCGATCGAGTACTCATTTTTCAAACCAAAGGTATTTTATGATTGATAATTGATTTTCAATAAAACCTTCGTTGTATTGCAAAACAATTTCTATTGAGCAATACACGAATCGTTTTTCAAATCTTTTTCATCAATCGGTGGACTTAAAATTATTGGTTCACTCACTCCGTGTTGTCTTCTTTGAGGCGTTCGGTTTGAGAACGTTTAGAACATTGCGAAACCACATCAAGGAGATTCTTAGGAATCCACCGATCACCGCAAAGATTTGTAATCGATCAACGGGAACCGCCGGGCGTGTACCTCAATTCAACGAAAGTGATCAAAGATACTTTACATGCGATTTATTGCTAACTGTTGTATGCGTGTACACCCGACGCTATGGTGATCGTAATGAAGCGGTCAATCCATAGCCGCATGCTCACTTAACACATTCATCTCAAAAGAAATCATGATTAGTGCATCAATGACTCGATATTTTCACCAAGCACTTCTCGCTTTGCCAATATCATGATTCAACAAAGCTTCGCTACTGATAAGAAGATATCATGATCCGAATGTGAGCATGTCGGTCCCAAAGTCACAACATCACAAAATACCATCACCACAAAGGATGTGTCGAGATTGTTGATAGTGATGATCTCCAAAGATGGCTCAAACTTATCATCACGTGGATCAAGAAAGACCTCCACTTGGAATAACCAAACATGCATTGTAAAGAATCAATGACTACGAGTTTATGCAAAGAACTACATCAAGAATGCAAGATCAAGTGTTAATGTAATATCTATTTGTATTCTATGTAATTTTGGTACGTGATTGAGGTGACCTCCTTTAGGGAGATTGTTAGGAATTAGAAATTCCGGTATTAAAGAGTCGGTCACCTCAAGTATATGTAATCGTTAAAGCTCGTAGTCATAGTTCTTTTTAAGTTAAGTAGTAATTTAGTTAAGTAACACCGTGGAGGACGGGTCTTTACCCACTGTATGCACGATCCACAAACCCAAAGTGTGGCGATTTGTAAGACTATAAATACTCTCTACCTCCCAAGGTAGAGAGTTGGAGCTCATAATAATATCTTCACTTTCTCTCACTAAGTTCCCTAAACCTCTAACTTTCTCTCTAGAATTCCATCTATATGCTACTTTGTGTTATGGTTTGATGTGTATGTGTTAAAGTAATATCTAATGTATGAGTCACCGAAGGAGGCTACGGAGGTTAATCTGCCACCACTTTGGCGGCTCATCCGGGAAGAAGCTGACGGGGGTTCACTGCATTCTCGCGCATCCGGCGTGAAGGCGATCCACCTCAAATGAATGGGGAGGAAATCTTCCTCCTCATGGTATGTACCCTCTTTCGGACTCAATCTTACCCTCGAGGTTTATCCCCCACCTAACAGGCGAGCTAGTAACCCCGGTTTCACTCAACCATACGGAAGTATACCCCACGGACAACCTATGGTATACCCTTTGTACCGAGGAAGTCACCCACCTTATATACCTCCGCTTGCCTCAATATGTCAACCAAAACCTGTTGGATTACCTCCAAATCATAACCCGTACAATGCTTGTCCCTACCTACATGCCACCTTATAATCGCTTTTATTCGAGCCCATGGGCTCCACAACACCTTCGTAAGATGGATGAAGACTACCGTTTACCCGATGGGTTGAAAATGCCCATGCATATTGGTACCTACGATGGGAAAGGGATCCGGATAACTTTTACACTTGTTTGAAGGGGCTATTAGAATGCGTATGGGTTATGCCCGCCGCTTGTCATATGTTTACATACACCCACGAGACTCGGCCAAATATGGTGAAACGGCAAAACCGGTAGCATTGTGAATTTGGATGATCTAAAGGCCAAGTTCGGATCACATTTTAGCCAACAGTAAAAGTTCACAAGGACACACCGACGGTACACAACATCAAGTAGAGGAGAATGAGAGCACGGGCTTTCATTACCGATACACCGACGTCACATTACAAATAATGGGCTTGCACGAAGACCACTCATTTCGTGTTTTGTGCATGGCTTACGTAAATGTAAGTGGGTGAATTCTCTCCACCGACCTCCCTCAGCAACCTACAAAGGCTTGGTGGAGAAGGCTTACACCGGATCAAGCAAAGAAGTATCTACCAACGGACTCCGATCGAAAATAAAGAAAATCACAAGAAAGCCCGAAGCATCCTTCATGGGAAGGGTCGAGGAACAAGCACAAAAATAAGGACGTGTTCACACCATACCACAAAAACATCAACCATGGGCTCTTGGCTAGTCATCCAAATCTCCAAGGGAGATACTTGCTACGGAAAAGGTCATGAAGGCCTTTGATCCTCCTCCTCGCTTGGCAAACAAAGGAAGGCCCGAGATACTTCCAAATTTTGCTACTTCCATGACGATTACGGACATGACACCAACAACTGCGAGAGAACTCAAGAAGCAGATAGAAGAGGCCGTAAGTCCGCCAATTGGGACATTTGGTGAAGGGTATAAAAGAGGTAAAGACAAAACCTCCGACACACGGTTGGGAAAGATACCACACCGGGCCAAACACCCATCCTCATGGTATACAAGGAAGATTCTAGTTCAAGAAGCCTTGTGCGGAGTAGAGATGTCACTTTTCCTTCAATCACAGTGGAAAGTTCTTTCAAATGACCCCGTGGTCATCAAAGTCTTGATCTCCAACAGAGAAGTAAACAGCCTACCTTGACTGCGGTAGCTCTGCGAAGTTATCTACGAACGATGTTTTCTAAAGCTCAAACCTTCAATAAGGTCGAAGAGAGTAGATTCAAAGGTACCCTTAGTAGGGTTCTCGGGGAACACTCATGGCCCTTGGGAGAAGTCCCTCAGAGGTTACGATTGGAGAAGGGAGGCTAAAAAGAATGAAACTCGGTTTTCACGATCGTGGTCGGAATCTCCCTACAACCTATTGATAGGGAGAATAGCAATGCGAAAGATGGGCATCGTTGTCTCAACCATACATGCCGCGATCAAATTCCAAACACCTTTCGGCATTGGAACGGTTTTCTCCGGCTATAAGGTGAAGGAGTCTCTGCGTAAAGCAAGAGGGTCAAGCAGGTTTCGGAGGAACCTTCGAAAGATGTTCTCGGTGTGCTAACGTCAAGAACGATCGTGGTAAATGATCTCTACCCGATCGACAGGTAGTAATCGGAAAGTAGCTTCCAACCTCCTTTAAAGCGCACTGGAAAAGGTACTTGCTAATGCAGCATGTCTTCGCATGGACCTATTCGACATGACGGGGTCCCAAGAACTCTCACCATGAGCGGAAAGCCCTTCGGCACCGAACACAAGCTCAATGAGTTCAAACATATTGAACCCATCAAACAAAAGCGTCAAGTCTAGCTCCCGAAGAAATGTCGCCGCATGCAAAGAAGTGGATGAACTCGTGGCAAGCGGGCATACTCGAGAGAGGTGAAGTATCAAACTTGGGTGGCCAATCCGGTGATGGTCGAAGCAGCATGACGGAGGATGGAGAATGCGTAGATTTCTTCGACATTAACAAAGCTCGTCCAGAAGGACTGCTACCTGCCGAGATTGATTGGAAGGTAGAATCCTTGTCGGGGTTTCGCTAAAGTGTTTCCTAGACGCTATAAAGGTTACTATCGACACAAATGGTCGAAGAAGACGAAGAAGGCGACCTTTTACGGAAAAGGCGTTTATTATTACAAAAGATGCCTTTTGGTTTGAAAATGCAGGTGCCACCTACCAACGATTGGTGGACAAAGCCTTCCATAAGCAAATAGGTAGGAATATGGAGGCCTACGAGATGATATGGTCATTAAGAGTAGATCGGGAGGATATGCTCTCCGACATCAAGAAACCTTCGATCAACTTTGCGCCATCAATATGAAATTAAATCCAAGAAGTGTTCCTTTGGTGTGGAAGAAGGACAATTTTGGGGCATCCGATCACTAAGCGTGGTATTAAGGCCAATCCTTCGAATTCAAAGCCATCACAGTTTGCGACCTCCTAAGTCCCTAAAGGAAGTGCAAAGTCTTAACGGAAAGCTAGCGACCTCGGCGAGTTCTTATCAAAGGTGCGAGACAGATCTTTACCGTTCTTCAAAACACTCAAAGGATGCACGGACAAAAGACGTTCAATGGAGCATAGATGCGAGTAGCCTTTCAAAAGCTCAAGGAGTTCATGGCTATTCTACCTACACTACGGCCCCAATCAAAGGCGAAGTGTTGTTCATGTATATTGTAGCCTCCTTGAAAGCATCGGTAGCGTGTTATCGCGTAAAGGGAGAAGAAGCAAATCCTATATACTTCGTTAGTAGGGTACTACTGAGGAGTTGAGCTAAATTATCCGAAGATTAGAGAAGCTAATTTTGGCTTTAGTTCATGCCATGAGACGCCTCGAAGGTACTTTCAAGCTCACCCCATAACCGTACTTCACCGACAAGCCAATTAAGCGAGACTTTCAAAGCGGAAAATGGAAGGATAGCTAAATGGGCTATCGAGCTAGGAGAACATGATATTGAATACAAGGCGGGAGCTCGGTCAAAGGGCAAATATTAAGCGGACTTTTAATGAAACACCCTCCGAACCGAAACATGACAAAAGGTTGTTGAAAAGGAAACCGCTAAGGCAATCGAAGGGTGGAAACTTTATATCGACGAGCCTCCAGCTCCGATAGTTCGCGCGCAGTCTCATGCTCGTTGATCCCAAAGGGAAGGAATACACTTACACACTTCGTTTGAATTCGATGCTACGAACAATGAGCGGAGTACAAGCCTTGTTAGCGGTCTCCGATTGGCCAAAGATATGGAAGTGGAAGACTTGGCTATTTTTGTTGACTCACAACTAGTGGCCAACCGGATAAAAGGCTCCTACGAGGCAAGACAACCTGTGATCAAGCAATATCCGATAAGGCCAAAGAAATGCTCAAGGGTTCGCATCTTACAACATAGAGCATGTTCGAAGAAACCAAAACAAGAAGGCGGATGCACTTAGCAACCGGCATCAATAGCATTTGCTCATTTAACAAAGGAAGTTTTGGTCAAGTATTGGCGATAGGTCCATCGTCCGAAAGGAGGTGTCTCGACGTATCTTGGAGGAAGACTCGAATTGGATGACTCCAATTAGAAATATCTAATAAGTGGCATCTTGCGGAGGATCGAAGTTGGCTCGAAGGTGCGCATCAAAGCACCACGATGCAGATCATGGGAAATTACTTATACAAAAGATCTTTTCTATCCCTTGGCTCCGTTGTGTAGGACCAAGGCAAGCCGCCAACATCATCCAAGAAGTGCATGAAGGATCTGCGGACTTCATGCGGGACCCCGCTCCGTTGTCTCCAAAGTCATGAGGGTCGGATATTACGGCCTTCGATGCACGAGACGCTGCCGACATCATTCGTGAAGTGTGAAGCTGTCAAGTCCACTCAAGAGTCCCAAGGCTACCAAAGCAAGATATGACTTCAGTACGTCCGCATGGCCCTTGACCAATGAGGATAGATATTGTAGGACCTCCGCCGATTGCTCCGGAAGAGTAAAGTTCTTGGTCGTGACATCGATTACTTCACTAAATGGGTGGAAGCGAAGCCTTTGGCATCCATCACAGAAGACACATGGAAAAATTTGTGTGGGAACATATTATCCGTCGGTTCGAGTACCTCACATCATCATTTCGTATAATGGAAGCGCTTTCAGAAGGGTATTCCAGTGTTTTGCGGGTCTCAATATCAAACAATCCTTCACTTCCGCTTACCATCCTCAAGGTAACGGTCAAGTAGAGTTACCAACAGAGACATCATACAAGGAATAGAACGAAGGCTGGGATACGGATCATCATGGTTGGGTAGATGAATTACCTCAAGTACTCGGGCACATAGAACGACACGAAGTCAAGTCACGGAGAAACGCCTTTCGACTTGACATAGGGCATGGAAGTCATCATCCCTTCGTAAGTAAGTGTCGAAATGAGAAGGGTCATGAGCTTGAGCAAGCAGATAACGAAGAAAGACTCCGTAGTAACTTGGACCTACTTGAAGAACGAAGGAAATAGCCTCCATTAGAGGCTATCCACAAGCAAAAGATTGAAAGGTACTATAACAAGCGAGTCAGCCTTCGACTTTCAAACCGGGGAATATGTCCTCCGACTCAATAGCGCAAGTAAAGTCGAGTACTGTGGTAAACTGGGACCTACATGGAAGGACCCTCGTTATTAAGGAAGCCTATGGCAACGGAGCCTACAAGCTGGAAACCTTGGAAGGAGACGCTATTGATAGAACCTAGAATGGCACTACTTTCGTAAGTTCTACGATGAAACTTACAATGTCTAAGGACACATTTTATTTGCTTTCAATCAATGTATTTGCATTCTTCTCACTTAGGAAAGAAGCATTAATGGTAGGCCTAGTATTCATTTCTTAAAATGATGTAATCCTCCCTACCCACTTAATGACAATAACACATTTACCTCAAATCTCTTGTTTCGTTCAATACAACAAAGGTTTGTCCACCAAGTCGCTTTATAAGTTTCAATTTCAAGGGATGTACAAAGACTAAACAACATGTCTTGCTCACATGCATAACATCCATCTCAACTTCAAATTAACTTTCCTATATGGCCTTAAGGTATTTCAAGCCTTCACGCCTAAAGGATGAAGACGGAGGGTCGCGACCTCCGCATCAAGAAGCTAAATTATACGATTACTAACATTCTTGGTGAAGTAACTACACTCAATGAGGCTATGTATCTACCATACTTTAGGTTGTAACAAATATTTTTACATAAGTAAAAATAAAATGAGAAGAATCACATGACAAAATTCGAGCCCTAGTGGCTTCATTGTAGATTAATGACTAGTTTAACTAGTCTAAAACAGTGCCATAGCCTTAACGATTCAACAAAATAATATATTGTCTTAGGCGTAGCCTACACAAACCACAAGTTAATTGTTTCATCAGCACTAAGCCCGAAAGGAACACAAACAATTGTTTTAAACAGGTACATACCACTGGGATCAAATTACAACCACATGGTTGCCTTCATTAAACCTTGAATGAGTGGGATCACCGAACCTGGGATGGAACCTGGGTGATGGAGTCCTCTTGGAGGAAGATGGAGGCCGAATCGTCCTTGGCTTGGCTTGGCTAAGGTGTCCTCAATTGAGGTCACCGGGTCCTTCGTCACATCTGCAAGGAAAGGGAACTCTAAAGCGCTTAATTGATTACCGCATCATCATATTCTTTTCATGAGTTGCCTGTAGTATGGAATTTTCTCCAAAGACCACCGGTTCCCCGCCTTAGCTACCTCCTCTAAAGTGGTACACTTGCCATGAAAATGGCAAGATTCACCACATTCCCAATGGCAATCCCACATCATTGCTATGGTAAAGTTCCATAGCAATATAGGGATCACCTTGGTTATCGTGTCCACTGTCCTTCTTCAAAGATCTTCGTATCGGTTCAATCCATCCACCTTTCTCGGAGCTTGATCTCTTGGTCCAAAGAACTTTGCCCTCTCTTGTTCGAGGCCTCCACACTTGGATGAAAGAACATATATCCGCTCCTTATAGCCAACAACCATAGAGCCTTCGACAGTTAACTCACTTTTGACTCACCTCGCTCATTGCCAATTGACCTTTGAGCTTTTCATTCTCGACTCGAGATCTTGCACCAAGGGGTTCTTATCAAAATACTCCAATGCTTCCTCACACTTCTTCTCCAGTGTCTCATACTTGATCCCTATCCTTCTCCCTTCTCAAAGATAACATCCATTTCTTCTCGAGCTTTGGTGACAACACTGAGCAATTCCCTTGTCCTAGAAATGAGTTGGTTGTCAAGCATGCCTTGCGAACATAGCTTTTATCATGAAGATCGTAGAGCCTCTCTATGGACATGTTGTCCATCACCCCTTCCACTTGGGTGGGATCACATGGCTCATGAGTTGGTGACAAGCTAGGGGATCGTGAAGCTCCTTCGTGTCGTGAAGTCCTACAACAAATGTACATTTCATTAGCATATTATATTTGGTACCTAATTTTGTTTCACAGAAAGAAACTTACCATGGATATCATCGCCATTGGGCCCTTCGATGGTCGGAAATACCACGCCCTTACCACGGCACTCTTCTCACGGTAGTTCGAGAGGAGGAGTAGGTAGAATAAGCTTTCTTTTGAATCGATTTCCTGAGCTTAGGCACCTTTCTCGCCGGACCCTCTCACCTATGCCGAGGGTCCACGATGGCCAATGGTCCTTGAGATCGGTTCGTCTGAGTCAAGAACGCTCTCCACCAAATTGATCTTCTACATCTATGGGTTCCTTCGACGGAGGAGCAGAGGATACATGCTTTCGACAGGCTTCCACCTCGCCTTTGTTTATGGACACCGATGTGGAGCCCACGCCATAGCTTGTCTCTTGGGGATTTTTGGAAGAAAGCTTACCTCTTTTGCACCTCCACCACAACAAAGTTCCCGAACGACATCTCTCGCACAAAGAAGCAAATAAGATAAATATCAGTGAGATAAGTTTTGTTTCTTATGTTAATTTAAAAATACATACTTTCTCCATCACAAATTATCTTAGGTACCAACGAGACCCCTCCATCTTTCAAAGAATGCCACCATGAACAGATTGGCTCGGGAAGGTCTGGCGATCACCGGATGACGAGCCAAACACCGATACAATGGGTTTCTTCTCACGGATAAGGCAATGGATCGGTGAACCTTTTCTCATCATATTGAAAGTCCGGGTTTAACAATGCGAGTATCCGGGAGGGATAATGGTAGTCCGGATATAAAAGAACTTGTCTTTCCAGCTCCTTATGTTCGTAAAGGTCTATCTATCAATATGGGCACATCTCTTTCACCCTCTTGGCCAAGGTCAACCAATCTCCTCCCGGTATAGATTCAAAACCCTAAGCACGGTCAAGGATGGTTCAAACCCATAAGCTTTGCACATAACAATGTATGTTGTAAGCTTGGCTAGGCCAAAAGGTTGAACCTAGAAATGTGTACTTCATAATACCGGAGGAATTCTAAGATCAAAGGATGCAAAGGTATCCTAAGGTTGGAAGTGGTGAAAGCATGGGTATACAGCTCCTACATAATTTTCGTAGGCATCAAATATCCCTTGATTTTTACTCGGTAGCATTATTTTATGTTCCTTTGAATGGGATAATCAAATGAGGAACGCTTTAAGCTCCTCCCTAGTTAGTGTGTAGCCTTGTTGTTTTATCACAAATTTTTATTGGTAGACATGCTACCTTCTAAAGAACACAAAATGTATTTGAAATACTGAGAAGAAGAAGCGCTTTACCTTGTTTGGTCGAAGGCTTGATCGGAAGAAATTTTAGTAGGTAAATAACTTTGGGCGAGAGTTACTTTGTTAGGGTTTCTTGCTTTTTTCATTTTATATACCCTACAAATGTTGCATCTCACCTACACGTGTCCGGACCTATCCCTTTTCTACCGGATTTCAAACCTTTTTAAATTTTGAAAGGATGTTTACTTTTACCGAGGAAACAGGGGTAGTTAGGATTAACCATGCATTTAATGCGCTCAATATTAACAAAACTTTTCATCTTCATTCGCTTTTGTGACGAAGGAAGGTTTCGCTTTTACTCGAGTCGTAAGCAATATTTCTTGTTCGTACATATCACTTTCGACCGGGGCTTGATGACGCATCCTCAGATCGGTCGAAGGACCCCTTCGACCTCGATCGAATTACATTACGAAGACCCAAGTCTTTCTTCATAAGTCATTGGTGGCGTAAACCATTCATCATTGACATGGTTACCAGCTGAGAATCCGCCACCAAGGCCTATGCCCTTCGGTGTCTTCCTTGAAGATGCCAAGATAAATAAGAACCTTGACTTGGTCTTCCCCACATTCCTACTATGTCCTTAGCTTCCCGCCAAGTCCGATATAGTGGGGATGAAGCCCTAGCGGTTACCATAAATCGGGGGCGCCCCATGATCTCCTAAACGTGTGCTAACACTCTCAAGCTATTTTCATCACCTATAAATAGGTTGGACGAGTCATTTCAATGGTATGTTCACTCAACATAGTATTTCACATACATCATATTATCCATAACTCATATTACATACTTATTCACACTTGGAGTTGGTTCGCAGGCCCAACCTCTCACAATAATCACTTAACGAAGTGTCTACTATTTCTTATTGCGATTGACTACAAGTTTGGCGCAAGCATATCACCTTCATACCCTTCGATCACCATCAAGGCCCGGTCGCATTTAATTATTGTACAATCAAAACTCATAAACGATTTGGTTGAACAAATCTTTGTGTTTAAGAAATGAAGCAAGAGATTTGTGGGAAATGTCTTATTGATCATTGAATTGGTAGAGAGGATTACATCATTTTTAAAATGAAAACTAAGACAACTACCAATAATGTATGCTTTCCCTTGAGAAGATTCTAATTACAAGAATGAAAAAGTAAAAGTACTTCTTAAACATAAAACTTTTGAAGGTTCGTACCATTCCATGTCCTGTCGATGGGTTCTCCGAGAAGAGTGGCCAATTTGTTGGCTCTGCTGTCGAGAGCCCTCAACTATTATGTAGGGTCCTCCCAAGTAGGTCCAAGCTTCCTTGAGTTCGCTTTGCTTGCGCTATTCAGCGTAGCACATACTCCCCGGCTCAAGGTAGAAGGCATGACCCTTTGTTATAGTAGCTTCGATCTTATGCTTGTGCATTGCTTCTGATGGAGGCTATCTCCTTCTTTCTTCTAATAGATCTAGGTTCTCCTAATCCTTTCATCATTTTAGAAGGCATCATACGTTGCCACACGCTCCATGTATACACTTAGTTCGAAGGATGACCGCTTCGTTCGTATGTTAGGTCAAGGGGTTTCACCATTGCTTGACTTAGGTGTGTCTGATGGGCCCATAGTACCCGAGGGAGTTCATCTACCCATCCATGGTGAGTTCGTCCCACCTTTTCTCTATCCCTTTAATGATGTCTCTGCTTGTAACCTCCACCGTCTGCTACCTTGTGGATGGTAGACGGATGTCCAAGACGCTTTATGTTGAGTCCTCGATGTAAGTCGAGAAGACTCCTTCAATGAACCGCTTTCCATTGTCGATATGATTATGTGGGTACTCGAATCGCACACAATGTGCTCCCACACAAACTTCTCGATCTGTCTCCCGGTAATGGAGGCTAAAGGTTTAGCTTCCACCCACTTAGTAAAGTAATCAATTGCCACCAGCAAAAATTTAACTCCTCCAGGAGCCATAGGCATAGGTCCTACGATGTCAATGCCTCATTGGGAGAAGGGCCATGCGGATGTCACACTTGTCATGTCCTGCTTCGGCATCCTAGGAACATTTGAGTGTATCTAACAAGCTTCAAATCTGAGAATGATTTACGCCACATCCTCATGCATCGAAGGCCAATAATAGCCCAACCTCATTATTTTCGAGACAACCGAGCGGGGTCCCATGGAGGCCTCAGGATCCTTTGTGGAATTCAAATATAATATCAGAGCCTTTGCTTGGGTCCCACACATCTTAACCAAGGTGATAGAAATGACCTTCTATATATGGTTTCCCTATTAGCCGGCTGTGGGGACTTAACTCGAATTTTCCTTGCTAGCTTGGGATCTTCTGGGAGAAGACCGCTTATCAAATATTCCCCGATGGGAGTCATCCATGTCTCTCCTTCGTGAACCACATCTCGCAACTTCCTTGCGAATGATGGACCTTTCGTGTAAGACTTCACAAGTAATTCTTTGGTGAGATGAGCGAAGGCCATAGAGGCTAGCTTGCTCAAGGTGCATCCGCTTCTTATTCGATTCCTACGAACATGTTGATGGTGTAGGAGTCTAAACTTTCCAAAGATCTCCTTTGTTTTTCCAAGTACCGCTTGATGACGGCCGCTTTGCTTCATAGAGCCTGCCACTTGGTTCGCTACCAATTGGGAGTCTACAAAATAGCGAGAGCCTTGACTTCCATATCTTTAGCTAATCGAGGCTCGCTAGCAACGCTTTGTACTCCGCTCATTGTTTGTGGCTCAACTCAAAACGAAGAGCATACGTATGCTCCTTCCCGTCGTACGACCAAGATTAGACCCGCCTCCAACCATCTGAGCCGGATGCTACATCTCAGATAAAGTTTCCGTCGTCCTATACTTGAGTGAGTTTAGCTTTGGGCTCTTCCTTTTCTCAAGGCTCGCTCGTAAGGTGTCTCTCCAAGAAGTCTCATGAATTTGCCCTTTAATAGTGTTTCGACCCTTGAACTCTATTTCATGCTCTCCAAGTTCAATTGCCCATTTAGCCACCCTCCTAGACTTTCTGTGTTTCACAAGATCTCTTTGAGTGGCTTGTCGGTTAAGACCGTGATCGGATGGGCTCGGAAATAGCGCGGAGCCTCCTTGATGTGTAGATTAGGCTAGTATCAACTTCTCCAATGTTGATAGTTGAGCCACTGTAAGACCCCTCGCCGACAAAGTAAATGGGATATGTCGTTTGTCTCGCTCGCCATAAGGATTGCGCTAATACTCTCATTGAGGATGCTAAGTTCATGAACAACACCTCGCCTTTGATTGGGTTTGTAGTATTGGAAGGATTTGGTGAACTCCTTCATCTTCTCGAAGGCGTCAGATCCCGACTCCAACGAAAAGTCTTCTTATCGATGCATCCTTTGAGTGTTTTGAAGAATGGTAGGGACCTATCAGCCCCTTTCAACAAAAATTGACTTAGAGTGGCCAGCTTCCCATTCAGACTTTGCACATCTTTTAGACACTTAGGAGCTTGGAGATCTGTAATTTCCTTGACTTTGGAGGAGTAGCCTTTATCCCCGCTTAGTAATCAAATGCCTTAGAATTACCCTCTTCGACACCGAAGGAGCATTTCTTAGGTTCACTTCATGTTAATCGCCTCAAGTCGGTCAAAGGTTTCTTGTACATCGAGGAGTAGATCTTCCTCCATCTTGCTTTTGATAACCATGTCGCCAACGATGCTTCAAGATTTCGCCATCTCGCTTGTTGAAGGCTTTATCTATGAGGCGTTGTAGGTTGCCCTGTTCTAAACCGAATGGCATCTTTCTCAGTACAAGAGACACCTTTGCTTGTTTAGAAGGTCGCTTTTCTTCGTCCTCCTTTGCCATCTAGATCGATGATACCCTTTGTAGGCATCTAAGAAGCATTTTAGCCGAATCTCGCCAAGGATTCTACCTTCCATCAATTTACGGTAGGAGGTAGCAATCCTTCGGCATGCTTTGTTGATGTCGGTGAAGTCAACACACATGACACCCTTCGTCAGCTCTTTTTAACCATTCTTGGGTTGGCTACCCGTGTTTGGTATTTAACTTCCTTAGGATGCCCGCCAGTGTTAGTTCACAACTTCTTTGCGCAGACAAGAACGCTTCTTTCGAGGACCGTGCCCTCTTTCTCGCTTTATTGGCTTAATGTGTTTTACTCATTGAGTTTATGCTCCATTCGAAGGATCGTCTGCCTATCAAGAATGTTCTTGGGACCCCGTCATGTCGTAATATTTCCAAGAAAAATATCAAGGTTAGTCCGCACAGCCTGTGAGTCAGCTTTGAAATTGCTCGGGAGTTGTTTTCCTATTACCACCGCTTGTTCCGGTAGCTAGGATTAACTACGACTCGCTTCTTCCGCATCTGTAAATTTTAGATTTCTATCGGAGGCTCCTCCGATTCTTCTTGATCCTTTTGACACCATATACACCCTTATCCGCCCCATAATTAGAATGAATGGCTCCTACTCCGAAGGGGTTTGGAACTTAATAACAAAGATGTATGGTGGAAACAACAATGCCCATCTTTTGCATAGTCGCTCACCCTATTAACAAATTATAAGGAGAATCGACCGACTATGGCGAAGGTGAGTGTCTCCGCAAGGGATAAGGGGCCTTGCCTATGGTGATTTCCAACGGTACTTCTCCCGGGGCCATGAGTGCTCGCGGAGAACCCTACCGGTGGTGTTTTTGAGTCCACCCTTCCGAGCGTATGGATGACTTGAGCTTTAGGAAACAATGCTCATAAATGATCTCGCAGAGCTTCCACAATCCATATACGCTCAATTTACCTCCCTGTTTGAGACTCGTACCTTGATGACCACGGGGTCACCGAAGGTGTCTCCCTAGGATGGAAGGGAAGGTTATTTCTCCTATTCTTCCCAGCCTCCCCATCTACTTCCTTCCGCTTCAAGGTTGGATCATGCACATGCACCATTAGTATCGGAGCCTCCGTAGGGGTGGCCTCCTTCTTGTTCCCTTCCATTCACCCAATTGGGTATCGGAGAACTTGTCTTTTCCTTCTTGATGCCCTTAACAAGGTGTGCTAATTGTCCAATCGCACCGCCTCTTCGACCGCTTCTTTAGCTCTGCAGCTTGTTTGTGTCGCGCCCATGGTCTTCATGGAAATGGCAAGATTGACATGTCCCTGGCTTTGCTTCACCGACATCCGAGGTGGTGGATCAAGGACTTTACGGATTTCTCGAGCTGTAATCTCTGGGGAGATTTGACCAAGTTCGCCAAGAGTCCATGATTCGAGCCTTTATTGTATGGAGTGAAGCGGTCTCGCTCTTTTTCTATTCTTGATCCTTCCTAGGAGGACCTCAGAGAACTTGTCGAAGTTTCCTTTGCTCTATCGGAGCCCTGCTTGTCGCCACTTTAGACTCAATCCAAGTTTAAGTCTTCTCCATCAGTGCCTTGTAAGTGGTAGGAAGATCGGTAGACAAGAATTCCACCAAGCTTCGAGTTTGAAGGCCATGTACAAAACCAGAGATCCTCCGATCTTCGTGCAAACCCAGAATTTGCAAAGCTTCATCAGTATACCTTGTAACGAAGGCCCTTGTGCTCTCGTTGTCCCTTTGCTTGATGGTATGCACGGCTAGATGGGTCTTGGTGTACTTCTTCCATTGGCTAAAGTGTGATCGAAACTTAGCCTTAAGGTCGTCTAGACTTACAATGCTTCCCAACTTCGTCCATTCCACCATATTCTCGCGAGTCTCGGAGCGATATGTGAACATGTGGCAAAGCTACGGGCATGACCCACTTCGCATCTTGATAGCGCCTTCAACAAGTGTAGAAGTTATCGTGGTCGCCTTTCCCATCGTGAGGTGCCTATGTGAGTGGGCATTTTACACCGTCGGAGTAGAGGGTAGTCTTTGATCCACTTCACAAAAGGTGTGCAAGCTCCAGAGGCTTCAGCATAGTAAGGGTTATATGGAGGCGGATAAACATGTGTAGGGTTATATAGGTTAGGAAATGGTTGTGTGTATGCAGGGTAAACCGTGGAAGGTTGGTATAAAGGGTTCACACCCATCGACTGTGTAGGAACATGTCCATAGGGCATTTGCTGGTAACTCTGGTTGGGGAGAGAACCATTCGGAGGGTAGGTGCTATAGGTTTGAGCAGGTAGGTAGGGGTTTATTCCCGAAGGGGTAACTAATTCATACCTGAGTATGGAGGAGGGCCTCCGACACTGAACGCACGATGGGGGTACCAGAGCCCCATCCTTTTCTTCCTAAGTGGCCGCCAGAGAGGGGTAGGTTTACCCTCCGTTCCCTACCGGGTTGCTTCCTCCGTTAGAGTTCTCGCTCCTTCTTTCACCTTGCATTCCTTCCCTTCTTCCCGGATCTCCTCCGGGACCTTCCTCAAAACCCACAGTCCTTCCATTTGGCCTTCTGATGGAAGGAGAACCATTTCATAGGGCCGAGCGTCCCCTGCTAACCGGTCGAGGTCTCTCCTCTACTTCAATCTCTTCGTCATACTCCTCACTGGAATATTCCAGTTCTCTTCGCATTTCAATGTTGCGAACTTGCCTATTATGAGCCCTCAGTAAAGACTCTAAGGCTTTAAAGTTCGCCTCAACGAAGTCGGGGCTAATATCTGGAATAGGGTTAGCAGATGTTGAGGCGTGATGTACGGGAGTGGTTTCTAAACAAAATAGTGTGGTGAAGGTTGAGGCCGTTATGCGGGCGAGATTATCGGTGTTGGTTGTGTTGAGAAGGACCAGGGTAGAGAAACTTGGTGGAGGTGTATCTTCCCTTCCTGATTCCATGCCAGAAAGGTAGCGTAATCGGTTAGGGTTTTAAGACTGGTGATTACGGACTAATAGTAGTGGTCCCACAGATGAAAGCACCGATTGTACAATATACATTGCACTACCAAAGCTCGATGATGATCAAAGGTATCGGGGTGTATGTTCCAGCCAAGACTTGTCTTTCACCGAGAATAAGAAATACGAAACACTACGTTAGTGATTACGCAGGGTAGGACCTCGCGAACCACCTCCCGTGAGAGTAAGTATGAGTTATGGTTGTATAAGTGTGTGTAGTAAAGAGATGAGTGTGAAAATGAGCATACCATAATCCATTATCCGTCCAACCTATCCCATGATTGTGGGTAACCGCTAAGGCTTAGTGACCCACATTCTCAAGCTTGGCGGAGAAGCCGTGAAAGAGAGGGAGATCGTGGGTTTGACCAAGTCGAGGTTCTCCTATCCATTACCCTTCACAACCTTACCTGAAGGGCTTAGGGCTTCGAATGGCGAATTCCCTTGAGGTAACCTTCGTGATAACGAATGGTTTGACGCCTATGGATATTCTAGAATCCTAACTTGGGCCTTCGAATGGAAGGGCTTTGACACATCTCGTAGGAGTGTCCTTCGAGCTACTCGGAGGGTACATCATCAGTTCCTAACTGGTTCCTACTGGTTCTTAGCCGAAATAGGCAGTTCTTAGCTTGTGTAGTGATGGATCTAACTTGTTATTAGCCAAAATAGTTGGTTCCTACTGATTCTTAGCCCTAATAGGCTGTTCTTAGCTGGATCTAACTGGTTCTTGGCCGAAATAGCTGGTTCCTGTATGGATCTAACTAGTAATTTGCCGGAATTGCTGGTTCTTAATTGGTTCTTACTGGTTCTTGGCCGGAAAAGCCGGTTCCTAACTGGTTTTAACTGGTTCCTAGTAGTTCTTGGCCAGAATAGCCGATTCTTAACAGGTTCCTACTGGTATTTGGCAAGAATAGGTAGTTTTTAGCTGGATCTAACTGGTTCTTGGCCAGAATAACTGGTTAATTGGTTCTAACTGGTTCTTATCAGAATAGCCGGTTCTTAATTGGTTCCTACTGGTTCTTGGACGGAACAGGCAGTTCTAAGATGGATCTAACTGGTTCTAGGCCAGAATAACTCATTCCTACCTGGATCTAACAGGTTCTTGGCCAAAATAGCCGGTTCTTAACTGGTGCTAACTGGTTATTGGCCAAAATAGTTGGTTCTTAACTGGTTCTAACTGGTTCCTACTGGTTCTTGGCTGGAATAGCCGGTTCTTAATCGGTTCTAATCGGTTCCTACCGTTCTTGGCCGAATAGGCGCTTTTATTTGGATCTAATCGGTTCTTGGCCGTAATAATTGGTTCAGATCTGGATCTAACTCGTTTCTTGCCAAGATAGCCGGTTCTTAATCGGTTCTTAACCGAATAAATTGATTCTTAGTTGGATCTAATTTTTTTTTGGCTGGAATAGAAATTTCTTAGCTGGATCTACTTGGCATTAAAGGCCGGTTCTTAGTTGGATCTAACTAGTTCTTGGCCCGAATAACTTGTTCTTAGCCGGTTCATAGTTAAACAAAAATTTGAATCTCGTGTAAAAATTTAACGCTTAGTCTCCCTAAAAATTAAATTTTACTAAAATTTTCCCGCCAAAATACTTTTTTTTTTTTTTTTGGAATTAACTTGTGTAGTGATGGATCTAACTAGTTATTGGCCGAATAGCCGGTTCCTACCGGTTCTTGGCCTAATAGGTCGTTTTAGTCAGATCTAACTAGTTCTTGGCCAGAATAGCTGGTTTCTATTTGGATCTAACTGGTTATTGGCCGGTATAGCTGGTTCTTAATAAGTTGTAACTGGTTCTTAGCCAAAATAGATGGTTCTTAACTGGTTCCTACTAGTTCTGGGCCGGAATAGCTAGTTCTTAACTTGTTCTAACTGGTTCCAACTAGTTCTTTGCCGAAATAGGCCGTTCTTAGCTGGATCTAACTGGTTCTAAACCGGAATAACAGGTTCATATCTGGATCTAACCGGTTCTTGGCCAAAATAGCCGATTCTTAACTGGTTCTTACTGGTTATTGGCTGGAATAGCTGGTTCTTAACGGGTCCTAACTGGTTCCTACTGGTTCTAGGCTGTAATAGTAGATTTTTAACTGGTTCTAACTGGTTCCTACTGGTTCTTGGCCAGAATAGTCGGTTCTTAACTGGTTCTAACTGGTTCCTACTGGTTCTTATCTGGAATAGGTAGTTCTTAGCTTGATCTAACTGGTTCTTGGCCGGAATAGTTGGTGCCTATCTGGATGTAACTCGTTCTTGGCTAGAATAGCCGGTTCTTAACTGGTTCTTGGCCGAAATAGCCGGTTCTTAGCTGGATCTAACTGGTTCTTGGCCGGAATAGATGTTTCTTAGCTAGATCTAGCTTGCCTGAAGAGCCGGTTCTTAGCCGGATCTAACTGGATCTTGGCCCAAAAAGCTGGTTCTTAGCCGGTTCACAGTTAAACCAAAATTTGAACCTCAGGTAAAGATTTAACGTTTAGTCTCCTTAAAAATTAAATTTTACTCAAATTTTCCTGCCAAAATACTTATTTTTTGTTTTCGAATTAACTTGTGTAGTGATGGATCTAACTAGTTATTGGCCAGAATAGCTGGTTCCTACTGGTTCTAGGCCTGAATAGGCTCTTCTTAGCTGAATCTAACTAGTTCTTGGTCGGAATAGCTGGTTCCTATTTGGATTTAACTGGTTGTTGTTCGGAATAGGTGGTTCTTAACTGGTTCTTACTGGTTCTTGGCCGGAATAGCCAGTTCTAAACTAGTTCAAACTAGTTCTTGCTGGTTCTTGGCCAGAATAACTAGTACTTAACTAGTTCTAACTGGTTCCAACTGGTTCTTGGCCGTATTAGGTAGTTCTTAGCTGGATCTAATTGGTTCTAGGTCGGAATAACTGGTTCCTTTTTGGATCTAACTAGTTCTTGGCCAAAATAGACGGTTCTTAAATGGTTCTTACTGGTTATTAGCCGGAATAGCTGGTTCTTAACTGGATCGAACAGGTTCCTACTGGTTCTTGACTAGAATAGCCTGTTCTTAACTGGTTCCTATTGGTTCTTGGCCGGAATAGGCAGTTCTTAGCTGGATCTAACTGGTTATTGGTCAAAATAGCTAGTTCCTATTTGGATCTAACTGGTTATTGGCCGGAATAGCGGGTTCTTAACTGGTTCTAACTGGTTCTTGCCGAAATATTCGGTTCTTAACTAGTTCTAACTGGTTCGTACTGGTTGTTCGCCAGAATAATCGTTCTTAACTAGTTCTAACTAATTCCTACTGGTTCTTGGCCAGAATAGGCAGTTTTTAGCTGGATTTAACTAGTTCTTGGCCGGAACAGCTGGTTCTTATATGATCTAACTTGTTCTTGGCAAGAATAGCCGGTTCTTAACTGGTTCTTGGCCGGAATAGCTGGTTCTTAATTGGTTCTTGGCCAGAATTGAAGTTTCTATTAGGAATTATGTAACAGTGGGTTCCTGCTGATAAAGGATCCTGTTGATAGAATGGTTCCTGCGGATATTGCAGTTGCCACGGATAGTTATTATTGTTTCTGCGGATATGTAGTTTCCGTATTATTAGTTTTTAGTTAGGATATGCATGAGTTAAATTAGGAATAGATAATGCATATCTTTTACGTGATGAGTAAGCTGTAACATTAGGGTTTCTTGTAGTATAAAAGAAACTAGCGGCTAGGGTTTATGTATGTTCTTCAATAACATTATTAGTGAATTAATATAGATCCATAGATGATCAAGTCTTTGGTGGTTATTGTCTTCTTGAGCCTTATGTTTATATTCCGCGCAAACATAATTCTTGCAAAGGTTCTCCTTAGTTCTCTTGTGATTACACAGGTTAACTATACTTTCTCTAAGGCTCATAAGATCTATCTGGGACTGAACCCAACAAGTGGTTTCAGAGCCTGGTGAGAATCTTTCAAAGAAGACGATCATACTCTCTTTCACAGATTCATAAATTTCAATGACATCATCAAAGCATTCAGAAAGTGCAGACAATGAAGACAAGCCTGAGCCAACCAATGCTCAGTCTACAATTCAGTAGGTTGTTACCACCATGTCCAACACCAATGCAAAGTTTCCCTATCTGAAGAAGGACGAATATGACATATGGGCTATGAAGATGGAAAATTATATCTCCAACAGTGACATCCATCTCTAGAACATTGTTCTAAAAGGCAACAGTAGAAGGCTATCGGAAGAGATCCCGATAGAATGTGATAATTCTTCCAAAGAACAACTAATGCGTAACATATTGCACTTCGTAGGAAACCAAGGCAGGACTACTTGCTTCAAGCTCTTCCAGATGAACATATGAGTGACTTTTATCATCTTGATGATGCAAGAGAAATCTGGAGAGCAATAAAAGCAAGGTTTGGAGGTAACGAAGAGTCTAAAAATATGAGGAAGTCAATGCTCAAGCAGAGCTTTCAAGAGTTCTCAATTTCTGAAGAGGAAAGCATACACAAGGGGTATGGCAGGTTTCAGAAAATCTTGAGCCAGCTAAATCAGATGAAGTCCAAACCTGACAATGAGGAACGCAATATCAAGTTCCTTCGTGCTTTACCTTCTTCCTGGAGGCAGATTTCTCTCACACTCAAGGAAAAGGGAGGCCTTGATTATTTAAGCTTTGATGACTTATACAATAAGCTTAGATCTCTTGAAATTGATATTAAGGGTCATTCATCTTATTCTCCAACTCCAACACACTCAGCTTTTGTTAGTGCTACCAGTGTTAACACAATGGTGTCCTATACTGAGAGTCCCACTTCTTCATCAGCAGCAACCAAAACACACACTTCTTCTACAAGAAAATCAAAGTCCAATTATGTGATAGAGGATGTGTTTTGCCCTTTTGTTGCTGAAATTGAAGACCAACAGCAGTTGGTCTATGAAGATTTTGAACAAGTGGATAAATGGGATTTGGAGGAGATAGATCTCAAATGGCAGATGGCCATGCTTGCTGTGAAAGTCAACAGGTTTGAGAAGGGTTCTGGGAGAAAGTTTGGCTACAAGGGAAGAGAATCAGCCAGGTTTGACAGGAAGAAGATCATGTGTTTTGAATGCAACGAGGTGGGTCACTTTGCTAGAGAATGCCCAGATAAGAAGGGAAGTGACAGGAGAAGATATTCTGCATTCAAGATCAAGGAAGCTGAGGATCAAAAACCTAAAGCTTTGCTGTCTTTGGAGTCAAGGGTTGACTGGGATGATCATGTGGATGAAGATCAGGATGAAAATCCTCAGGTTGGATTGGTTGCTGAAACTGCTGATGAGTTTGCACTGATGGGCATCACTTCTCAGGTACAAAATTGTATTTTTGGTTGTAATGCTAAATATGATGCTCTTAAAAGTGAATTTGATGATGTTAATGGCCAATATAAAGAATATTTTATTCAGGTCCAGGCCTATAAGAAAACTGTTAAATCTTTAGAAAAACAAAAGGCATGGTACCAGCAAAATCAATTGGCTCTTGAAGAGAAAATTAAAGTTTTGGAAAACACCACGAACAGGCTAAAATTTAATAAGAAAGAATATGTAAAGATCATTGCTGAAAAAGAGGGTCTACAAGCTAATCTAGATTCAGAGGTGGCTAGACATAAACAGTGGCAAGAATAGGCTAGAAACCTAGACAAATTGTGGAATAGTTCTATGTCTGTTAAAACTAAGATGGGGTTAGGCTTCAAGGACTATATTGGTCCAGATGAGGTGTATGACCCTAATGAATATAGTGTTTTTAATCTTGTAACTGATGAAGAAGAAGATAAATATAGAAAACCTGTTAAATATATAAAACAAGGTGAAATGAATTCAGCCTTCTTCTATATATGGTATTGTTAGGCCACCCAACCCGCACTGCACTCGAGATGAATCACATATGACCTATGGTCAAAAGTCCAATGACTTATCCGACACCGGCGATGAATCTAATACTTTGTCTCTTGTTCTTCCAAAGGATAGGACTTCGAGACCCGTCTAAAGACTATGCCGCCAGATTCAAGTGAAGAGTCTACAACGCCTAAGTTCCGCCTCTCCCAAGCCCTTGCTCGTCCCAAGAGTCGTTGTTAATGATTCATCTACAAAGACAACTTATTTTAGAAACATTTCTTGTTCCATTGATTTTGTTAAAAACAATTCTGATTTTGGTTGTAGTTTGAATAATTTTGTTTGTGATAAGACTATTCCTATTTTGAACAAGCATTTTAAGAAGAAATCATGTTTTGTTTGTGGTAGTACACTTCATCTTATCAAAGATTGTGATTTTTATGAGAAACAAATGGGTGTTTGTACTAATCAACAGATACATAGACCTATATGGAATGATGTGACCAACATTCCTCCATTTGTTCCCTCTGGAACACATGTGAGGACTAGCAGAACAAATTCTACTGGTAGACCGCTTGTCACTTTGTAGACCAGCTTCCTTCCGTAACCCAGTCAACGACAAGCCATCTTCATCATGTTGGAGAAGAAATGTTTATAGGCCATTATATAGACCTACTAGTACTTATTTTCAATATGGATACATGCCTATTAATAATGACCCATTGCAGAAAAGGGGGCAAGGTGGGATACTGCTGTTAAGCCCTCGGCAGGTTGCTCTTGGACACACAATATACCATCTTTCATGAAGGGTTCCAAGAACAATAGTGGATCTCATCAATCTGAAGGTTTTTCTAATATGATCCACAAGGCAGGCCCAAGTCAGTGATGGCTTGGGTCTCCATGTATACTAATGTTGTTGTATATCTTTTAACTTGTAGGATGATCCTCATCCTAATAAAGATTTAGGCATTGTTGATAATGGTTGTTCTAGGAGTATGACAGGAAATGAGATGCACTTCATGATTTTGTATCTCTCGCAAGGAGGTACTATTACTTTGGAGGAGGAGATGGTAAAATTACGTGGAAGGAACTATTAGAACTTCCAAGTCGGACTTTGAGAATGTGTATTATGTGAAGAACCGAGAAACTTCAACCTATTTTCCTGTGTCCCAAATCTGTGACAAGAGAAACTTTGTGTTGTTCATCGACATCAATGTCTTGTTCTCTCAAAATATTTCCAGACACCGATGATACCAAGTTGTTCAAGGTGCCAAGGAAACAAAATCAGATACATTCAATCTCAATGAATTTCACCGCAGTGACTTAGCTTGTTTGGTGGCAAAAGCATCCTTGGATGAATCTAATAAATGGCATAGAAGGATGGCTCATGTTAATTTCAAAAGGAAAAACTTGGGTTAGTTCATGGACTTCCTTCCAAGGTCTTTACTAATGAACACAACTGTGTGGCTTGTAACAAGGGAAAGCAACACAAGGCTTCCTATAAGTCCATTATCGCCGGCCCATCACTCGAGCCCTTGCAGCTTCTTCATATGGATCTTTTTGGTCCTACATCTATCAGAAGCATTGATCACAAGTATTATTGTTTGGTGGTTACTGATGACAATAGTAGGAATTGCTGGGCATTCTTCTTGGGGACTAAAGATGAAACATTTCAGATTCTTCAAGACTGTATTGCCCTGGTAGAGAATCAGTTGAATAAAAAGGTGAAAGCCATTAGGTGTGACAATGGGATAGAGTTCAAGAATGCCAAATTAATTAAGCTCTGTGCTAGAAAGGGGATAAAAAGGGATTATAGCACTGCCAGGACTCCACAACGAAATGGAGTTGCTGAAAGGAAAAATAGGACCCTGATTGAAGCAGCAAGATCTATGCTTAATGATTCTAAGTTACCTACCATGTTCTGAACTAAAGCAGTCAGCACTGCTTGTTATTTATTGAACAGGGTGTTGATAACTAATCCTCAATACAAGACACCTTATGAACTTTTGTCTGGCAAGGTTCCTACCATTAGCCACTTTAAGCCTTTTGGTTGTCATGTCACCATCCTAAACACCAGTGATAATTTGGGCAAGTTTGAAGGGAAAGCTGATGAGGGATTTGTAGTAGGCTATTCAGCTCATAGTAAAGCTTACAGGGTGTATAACATCTCCACAAAAAGGGTTGAAGCGACATCGAATCGTAGATTTTGGAGGACAAGCCAAATGTTCGTGGAGCAGTCAAGAATGGTACTTTGATCTTGACTACTTAACCGATCACTTAGGTTATACTCGTTATAAATTTAATCTTCCCGTAACCACAAGATGCTCAAACTAACATTGCGGTTCCTCGATGATGAGCCGATTCAGTGTGATGAAAACTTATAGTTGTTCCTTCCTTTCCTACTAACCACTTTTCGTGTACCAAGAACACAACCGCTTCTCCAGTAATTCAAGTGATCTCGATATGCGTAAGAACTTGTGAAGCTTCAACGCCAAGAGCATGCAGACAAAGGATGATGTCGAAAAGTTTGGTTATGAATTCTCCAAAGAAACAAAGGAACTCCTAAGGCAAACAACTATTGAAGCCCGCAGGAAATTTGATGCTGCTGGTACTATACATGTTCCTTCTGATAATGTGGCTGATCCTTCTGGTAATGGGTCAGTTGCTGCTGATGTTGATGGTGCTGTTCGTGTTCCTGTTCCTTCTGCTAGTGATGTTGTTCCTGTAGTTTCCTCCAATACTCCATCTGTTGATTCTTTGGGTTTAGGTGAATCTCCCACCAGATTTCCAACTCCATCTGACTTAGCCAATTCACAACATTCCAGCTCTGAATTGGATGGCATTCATCATTTGTCAATAACAGGCATTTTTGATTCTTCTTCTTATGATGATGACTTTGGTCCCACAATTACTAATCTGGCCACATCCGTTGATGTTAGTCCAAATGTCACAAAGAGGATTAACACAGTTCATCCATAATCTCTAATCATTGGTGATCCAACTTACTCTGTGCAAACTAGAAGCAGGGTGAATAAGACAAGATTTGGTGAATCCGCATTTCTCACCACATTCAGATCAACATAGGAACAATCACATAGACTATCATCATTGTCTATTTGCTTGTTTCTATCTCAGTTGAACCTACCAAGGTTACACAGCAATCGGCGATGATGATTGGGTAGTGCTATGCAAGAGGAGATGCAACAATTTTGAATCAAAATGTGTGGGAGCTTGTTCATTGCCTCTTAGTAAGTATGCTATTGGAACAAAGTAGATGCTTTGAAATGTAAAAGGGATGCAAGGGGATTGTGGTTAGAAATAAGGCTAGGTTGGTTGCTCAAGGTCATGCATACAAGAAGAGGTATTGATTATGATGAGGTTTTTGCTCCTGTAAAGAGTATAGGCCATCGATTCTTCTTGGCATTTGCTTCCTACATGGGCTTCATTGTCTATCGATGAATGTAAAAGTGCCTTTTTATATGGTGAAATTGAGGAAGAAGTGTATGTCACTCAATTCAGGGATTTGTAGACCCTCACAATCCAGATATGGTCTACAAAGTGGTTAAAGCACTTATGGACTTCATCAGGCACCTAGAGCTTGGTATGCTAGGCTCTCTTCATTCCTGCTGAAACATGGATACAGGAGAGGTGCTATTGATAAGACTATGTTTATCAAAAAGACCTCCAGGGATATTATTCTTGTGCAAGTGTATGTGGATGACATTATCTTTGGTTCTACCAAAGAAGCTTGGTTTAGGGAATTTGAGGAGTTGATGAAAAGTGAGTTTGAGATGAGTGCAATGGGTGAACTTACATTCTTTTTGGGCCTTCAAGTGCAGCAGAAATCAGATGGTATTTTCATTCATCAAGTGAAGTATGTGCATGACATCCTCAAGAAGTTTGATATGGAACTAGTTAGGACTGCAACTACTCCTTATGAAGCTCCTAAGGCTAAGTCAAACAATGAACCGATCCTGCTGTTAATGTTCACCTCATGATCTATGATTCGCTCCTCATGTATTTGATCGCTCTAGGACTCGACATTATTTTTGCGATCGTTGCTTGTTCCAAGCATCGTGTCACTCCTTTTCTTCCCATTTGACCGCAATAAGAAGATTTTCAATTATCTCAAAGGCCAACCTAAACCGGGTCTTTTGTATCCTAGAGAATCTCCATTTGAGTTGGAAGCTTATAGTGACGTTGATTATGCCGGTGCCAACTTTGATCGAAAATCTACTACTGGGGTTGTCGGCTTGGAAGGAGATTAATCTCCGGCAATGCAAAAGTAGACTATAGTAGCTACATCTTCTCGTGTCGAATATGTTGTCGCCGCTAGTTTTTGTGGTCAGTACTTTGGATCCAAAACCAGTTATTGGACTATGGGTTTAATTTTCCGAACACTAAGATCCATATAGACAATCAAAGTACAATATGCATTGTTAAAAATCCTGTTTTTCATCAAAGAACTAAGCATATTGAAATTAGACACCACTTTATCAGAGATGCTAATGAAAAACACCTTATTCAAGTATTTAAAATTCATACAGATGAAAATGTTGTTGATTTGTTAACTAAAGCTTTTGATGGTCCAAAGTTTCAATTTCTGATTGTCCATATAGGCATGATCAACCCCTGATTGTTGTGTTTGAGGGGAGGATCATGTCTAAGGGGAGGTTTCTGGTTTAAGGGGAGGTTTGATGTTGTATAATTTGTATATATGTGTTTTTGTATGTTCTATGCACTTCTAACCATCTTACAGATCTAGTTTCAAACAATCAATCAGTGGCAATAGATAACAAAAGATTAATCTACCAAAGTCTTTTATTCATAAAAACAAACTGCATTCTGAGATGCAGTGTCACCATACAAGACTTCTTAAACATTGCTGCTGATTACACTAAGATACAACCCTAACAAGCTTCACCAAAGACATCTTGAGACTCCAGTCTCCAACTTACATCTTCAAGGTTTCTACTCAGGCTTCCTCTTTCCCCACACAGGCATCCTGTGATGCTCCTTTCCTCATCTATCCATCCACGACCACACTGGCTTTGCAGCTACACCTAGAACTGTAGCTCTCTTCTCTGGGTTGGAGGTGGAGGGTCCTGGTTTTTGTGCTGAAGGGCCTGCATCAAGGGGAGCAACATTGTGTGGCCTGTAAGTTGGATCATTCTCATCATCAGTGCCTGTATTCATACCATTAAGCTCAGAGCTGGTTACTTCAAACTTCACATGGGGCAGAGGATTAGGCAGATCTTCTTTTGAAGAAGTGTATGCAAATGGTGACTTGCTAGGAGGTTCTCTGGATATGTATGTCACACTGTTTGATGCACCAGGGGGAAAGTAGTTTAACCATCCATTATGGGCTGGTTCACTGTCAGATGATGATATCTTAATAGGATGGTTTGGGGAGTTGTTCATGGTTATTTGGTTGTTAATCGATTTTGTTGATTAGGGTTATGTGGTTTGTTTGTATGGTTGATGTTGCAAGGGGTTGGTTTTATAGACTTAATGGAATCTTAGGTCGGTAGTATTTATGGCTAAAATTGATGGTTGGAATTTGTATCGTTAAAATTTCTGATTGAATACTGTTAAGGCACTGTTATTGGTCAAAGATTTGTTTCCTTCTTCATTACTGCTGGTATTGTGTCTGTTTCTTCTGATGAGCTGTGGATTCTGCTGATAGCTTTGGATTGATAACTACGGACAAAAGTTAAGTAGTTTCTGCTGTTTGACTGTTTGGTGTCCGCTGGTTGACTTTTCATTGCTGTTGGTTTTGATAATTCGGGAATTTAATTCAAGATTTATTTAAAGTCAAAATTGGTCAAACATTTGTTCCGAATCTGTTGTCAATTTTAAACGACTATTTTGGGCAACTCATTTAAATAGTTAATCAGAAGAATCCCACACCCTAATTACACAATTCCCTCTAAATTTGAATACAACTCATCTTCTCAATCTGTATCAATGGCATCACTTGGGTACAAAGTTGATCACAATAAAGTGGCATTCTTGGAACATGCGAAAGGAGGTGATTTGTATGACTCAATGATTGATTTCCTTCAAGCACCAAGATCGTGTATGCTCTAACTTTCTCTTCATCGCTTGTTTATGACTCTTTAGTCAAGCAATTTTGGTCCATCGCTCATGAGCGATCTCCTTCGTCCAACCAAGGAGATTGTGGCTACCATTGATGGAGAAGAGATGTGATAACCGAGTCTCTCATTAGGACTCGCCATAAATGATGATGAAGGTGGTCTATTCGAGAACAATAGAGATGAGATAATCATCGGGTTGGCTAGCTTAGGTATCCCTTTGATGGGAAAATCATTTGGTATAAAAATAAGTTTTGCCCTAAGTGGAGGTTTTTAGTCCATACCGCTCAAAGATTCGATTCCTAAACTGGGGTTGGGATTAGTTTTCAGCTTCTATTGCAAATGATATAACTGCTTGGCCCATGGTAGAAAGTATAATTTTCAAGATATATTTTGAGGAAATGCTTAAGAATATAAAGGATACCAAACATAAATTTCTTATGTATCCTAGATTTCTACAAATGATAGATAAGGTTTTAAATGTACCTTTTGAGGGTCGTTTAAGCCCTTATTTGATCACTTTTGTATCCGTTATTACTTAATATCGCTCCTTTTCACTTTTAGGTATCTTGAAGGCAAAATGTTGGAATGACACTTATTCGGACGAAAAGGCGCGAATATACGAAGAAAATGGCCAAAGTCAAGAATCGAGACACTCAGTCATTGAACTGAAGGGGACGGCGTCAGCACAAAATAGTGACGCCGCGGACAACTTTTGTGACGGCTCAAGAGCCAAATTGCTCATTTACAAGTGACGGCTTCGTGTTTTAAAAGAGTAGGTCGTCGCAACTCGCACGGCCTAGATTTGATCCGACGACGCCGAGATCGAAGGGACGGCGTCACAAGCATAAGGTGACGCCGTCGCAAGACTAACGTGGCCAAGACGAAACCCTAATGACGGCGACCGACGACGGCGCCACAAATCAAAGGTGACGCCGTCGCATTTGTAATCTTATATATAGAATCCGAATTTTTAGTTTTCAGTGTGTAGTCTTTTGGAGTAAAACCTAAACCGAACCAAGGTCGTCTTGTACAAGATTTTAGGGTTCCATACCCTATCTTACATCAAGATAAGTGTTTTACTTCATTAATTCAATTATGTCTTCAATTAATTGTGTGTATGCTTGCATGTTTCCCATGTCCCGCTAATTTACTTGTGTGTTTGCTTAGGAATATGAAACTTAATTATTGAATATTGATTGGTTGTCTCTTATCTTAATTGTTAATGATCTAGTATTGCGATAGGTCATCCGTTGTGTAGTTAATGCTTGATTAATCTTTGTGAACCTTAGCTTATAGTACCTAGAGTCATTGTAGGCTAAACCATCCAAGAGTACCTTAGTGTTAAGTTTATAAATCCTAGAGATTTTGTAGGCAATAACCTTTGGTAGTTTCAAAGAGTTAGGATAAACGATACCCTACGACCTTAGACACACAACGCGATTAAGAATAAGGACGTGACAATTCAACCATCAATAGGAGATAATTAAGGAGTAATAAAACCTAAGTAAACACATCTTTAAATCATCATACGAGCACACAATAATTAGACATAGACTACATACACCACTAGATTAGATAATTAGATAAGTAGAGTAATCGGTAGAAATACCAACCCCAAATCCAAACCCCGAGATTCGTACCTTTCCATTTCCTAAAAACATAAAAGATAAAAATAATCTTCCTCAACCCCAACCTTAGCGTAGTAACTTCTCACTAGCATTCCTATTCCCTAGAGAACGATATCAATTCCGTGGCTTACCCTAATACTACACTACAACGATTAGGTTCACCGCCTAGGTGTTGAAAAACTTGCTCGACGAAAAAGAAGTTCCTTTGACCCCGAACGACGCGTGTAGCGTTATCAAGTTTTTGGCGCCGCTGCTGGGGAATAGAATAGCTAGTTAGGAATCCAACTCGTTTAGGTTTCCTTGTTGATTCCTATCAAGTAAGATTTTTTCCCAATTTTTAGCTTCCTCGTAGCCTATCCCCTTCTTCGTGACCTTTGTTCGTAATCCCATCACTTTTCATCATGGAAGGTGATAACCAACCACCATTCATCAACCTACCACCAAATGACCCGCCAAGAGGCCGTACTCTTGGTGAATACTCGAAAGCAAGCCACCTAGGCTATAGGAACACCATTGAGCTTCCCGACAAAGCCCAAACTATGGCCCTGCGATCCAACACCATCCGGTTGGTGCAAAACGGATGTGCATTCCATGGACTTCGTTCCGAAGATCCTAATCAGCATCTTAAGGATTTCCTTAAAATTGTCGATTCCATCGACCTCGATGCTACTACTCGGGAGACCACGCGCTGCGCCTCTTCCAATTCTCTCTACGGGACCAAGCTAGTAATTGGCTTGAGCGACTTCACGGCTCCATCTCAAGTTGGGATGATCTCACCTCTCGCTTCCTTGCTCAATTTTTCCCACCGGGGAGAACCACTAAGCTTAGGAATGATATCTTGATGTTCCAACAACGTCAAGGTGAATCTCTCTACGAAGCATGGACTCGATTCAAGGACTTACTCCATAAAGTCCCTCATCACGGCATTGATCTTTGGCTCCAAGTCCAACTCTTCTATGATCATGTCAACTTCCCCACCAAGCGATCCATTGACCAAGCGGCCGGTGGAAAACTTAGTGATCTCACCGCGGAAGAATCATGGGGTATAATAGAGGACCTTGCTCTCTATGACAACGAAAGTTGGAATGACCCCCGTGAGTTGCCCAAAACCGTTAAGGCAATCTCCTTGCCTCCCATTGACTCACAATCTTCCGACCGTAGGATGCTCGAGCTTGAAGATCAAGTTAAATTCCTAATGAGCTCCTACGAAAATCCTAAGTCTTCACGCCATGTGAACAAAGTTTCTTCCTCGTGTGAGCCGTGTAGTGATCCTCATAACACGCGCACTTGCACCAGATTCCCCGAACAAGCTTCCGTTGACTACGCATCCTCGCACTAATGGAACGGAGGAAGATTCCTACAACACCCGGACCTAGGACTTTTAATGACGCCCGAGAAGCATGGAAGGGCAAGCCCGACTTTTATTGGGGACAAACCAAAGAATTCACATCCAATGATTTCTCATGCCCCCATCTCAGGGCCCTAACCAACAAAACATTGAGGGGATGTTGCAACACCTAGTCGCATCCAAAGAAGCTCAAATAGCTAAGCTCTCGGACCGTTTTAACCAACAACAAGCCGAGATGGATAGGAAGATAGATAACCTCTTGAAAGCCATGACCAATAGTGATAGGAAGGTTAATGCTATCTCAACTCCCGAACCTTCCGTGTAGAGATTAAGGACCCAAGTAAGCTAGCTAAGCACGCTCAATTCACAATACCATCACCTTAGTGAAACCTAATAGAACAAATGACGGCGAACCATGAAACGATACTTGAGGTTAGTGAAACACCGAGGAATGAAACAACCGAGGAAGTAGATGAAGTAGACAATGACTATTTCAATAAGTTTCCTACGGAAGAAGAACTATCTCGCCACCCTCACTTAGTGCGTGACCTCCGTCACATGTATGTTAGAGAAGCCCTAGGATCAAGTTTGGGAACCCTTGGAATCTTAACATACCATGTTGCATAGGACACCTTTTCATGGCAAAGGCCTACATTGACCGCAAGTCCCCAATAAACATAATGACTAGCACCTACTATAATTGGGTAATGAAGAAGCCTATCCCAACTAGGCAAGATCCCGATAATCCTAGGGTTAGTTGCAATTTTCTTGGTAGAGTTAAGGGATTGCCCGTTTATGTAGGTAGTTTCACGTTTCCTACGGATTTCATAATAGTGGATGATATTAGTACGGCCATAGATCCTAGCTTGTCCCACGTTATTCTAGGGAAACCTTTCATAGAAAGCACCGGATGACTTATGATCCCTCGTTAGAATAGTGCGATTCAAGGATGAGACCGATGATGTAGCCTACCAAATGCCGCTTAAGATTGAGAAATTTTCATCACTCTCCAATGATGAAAAGGAACTTAAACTATCGGTCTACTATAGGAATGAGAAGGATAAGGAGAAAGGAGTGGATTATGTTATGGCCAAGATTTTCGGTTTCTATAAGGATTGCTTGAACTTAGGACCGAATATAGAACCGAGTGGGAGAGGACGAACTCTTAGAAAGGTGCATCATAGGGCACTTTTACAACATGGAATCACCCACTAGAGACCGCCATGAGGAAGAAGGTGACGGTAATGAAGTCACGTAGGGCACGACTTCGAGTCTAGCTACAAGACTCATAAATAAAGAAAAGCGCTTCGGGAGGCAACCCATGCTTAATTGTTTGCTTGTTTGTGTCGTATATCTTTTATTGATTGTTTATTCTCATGTTTAAATTTGTAAAATGCTTTATTTTGTCTTTAACCTCGCCTTAATTACATATAAAGGTATTTTACATAAGGGATAAGTGTAGGAGGATTACACACGCTTTCAAAAGAAACGTAAACATGAGAATTTCAATTAATTAAAAGATATACATGTGTGTTTGTTCGAGTCAAATGCTTGTATCGAGTCATAATGGATGTTTTGCGTGAAATTTTTCCGATTCTAAAGATGTAAATTTTCCGTAATTTTTTCCGTAAAATCGCACCGCTTTTTGTCGATAACCGACGGCGTCAGATCGCAACTCGACGGCGCCGTGAAGGAGCAAAACAACTCGATTACTTTTTCTCGCTTTCGAGCTACTTATAAATTTTTGAATTTTCCGTGTCTTAATTTTCCGTAAATTTCAGTAAACATCCATTCCACAAGCATTATATCCTAGTTTAGTAGAGTCCTATATATATTATTACCGCCGATTTTACGCGAAGGTTTCGCTTGTTTTCTTCAAGTGTGCAGTTTAATTTACCAAGAAGAAGATACATAAGATGAGAAGGAGCTTTTCACGCAAACGTTCTTCTTGAAGAAAGATGTAACCACCACTTTACACGGATCCTACCGAGCTAATCGGGGAGTATTAGTTTCTTTCATCTTTTATTACCTTCCATTATCATAACTTTGATATTTCGGGAACATTGGGGACAATGTTCGCTTTAAGTGTAGGGAGGAAAATAAAACGGAACTTTGAAACTATGCTTATCCTTGATTATTTGCTTTGTCCAATTGCATTTGTGTAATAAACCATGAGAAAATGTCGGTTAGGGTAATTTTGGCACCAAATTTAAAATTTTTCATGACATATAGGAGTGGGCCATTAGTCTTAATAAAGCGCCTCATGGATAGGAAGTTATATGACTAGCACAAAACCCTTTACCACTTAAATTCCACCCAAAATGCGAGGATCGCCTTTAGATTAGTAGGAATTAAAGCATTCATCTTTAATGCTTAGAGTGTGAACCGGTAGTATAATAGATTCTAGAACTTGTTTTGTGATGCATCCCGAGATCGCTAGTAAGACTACACTTGTGTAGTTAGGAATAACTAAATGATAAGAGGCATTAGGATAACCCTTGTTTGATACCCGTAATATAATTACTTCTTCCACATCGGTTGAGTAATTCCCCACACCTTTGCGTTGTACTCATCTTTAGTACACGATACCCTAGTTAACCCCTCGAGCCTATCCTTTTCGCGGTTCTCGTGATGTTTCGGTTTTCCGAATATCAATGAAGAGCATTGTTTACACCCCACCCCAAATGTACACCCAAATCGCCTTAGCCTACCTTGTATGCACTCACTTTTAGTGCATTATTGTTATCACACTAAACCCTTAGTTCAATTATCTAGTTGCTTGCATAAGTTGCTAAGTCGAGTCATATCCTTTGTACACGCTTTGGGACGATTGGGACTCATGGGAAAAGTTAAAGTTTATGAAATGACGGAAGGGAACGTTAAATTCAAATTCCCTTTATTTGCATAATAATGTACTCCAAGTGTTTTGATCTTTTCAATTCGGGTCATATTAGTGTTAGAGTAAAAAAAACTCAAGTGTAGGGATGTGCCTATAAATCCCTATCATTTTGATGTTATCGTAGAGGATGGTAGAGTAAAAGTGTATGAAAAAAAAAATCAAAAAAAATAGAAAAGAGAAAAGAAAAAATAGAGTGTTGAAAAAAAAAAAAAAAAAAAAACTACCATCCTACATCTATCTTTAAATTTATGTTTGTTTGTTTCAGTTATCTAGAGTCTAGAGTGTCGAGTCTTGGCTTAGCAACGCCATTCTTCGCATGCTTGTAACATAAAGATTTTTGACTTGCCACCACTAAATAGCCTATCCCACCAAACCCTTTGTTTCCTACCGTAAGCCTAACATTACAACCCTTTAAAAGACCTCTTGGATAGTCTTTCCTAGGTGCTTACGCCAAAGCGATGGAGGTTTGATCTAGTCTCAAGCCTATGGTAATCTATGTACTAGGACCGTTAATGAGTGTTTATCTTCCATTTCCAACTTGTTATATTTCATATACACCCGAGAGATGCGAGTATCCAAACACCCCATGTGAGGTGCTAGTATGTAATTTCCGTGCTTGTTATGACTTTTATGGGCTTATATGTGTTGTGAATTGTTCTAAACCAATGCTTCATGACCCCTAACTTATAAATTAATTGGCTAAAGCACATTTGCTTGAGGACAAGCAAATACCAAGTGTAGGGATATTTGATAAGGTTTTAAATGTACCTTTTGAGGGTCGTTTAAGCCCTTATTTGATCACTTTTGTATCCGTTATTACTTAATATCGCTCCTTTTCACTTTTAGGTATCTTGAAGGCAAAATGTGGAATGACACTTATTCGGACGAAAAGGCGCGAATATACGAAGAAAATGGCCAAAGTCAAGAATCGAGACACTCAGTCATTGAACCAGGGGACGGCGTCAGTGTTAAATAGTGACGCCGCCGGACAACTTTTGTGACGGCTCAAGCCAAATTGCTCATTTACAAGTGACGGCTTCGTGTTTTAAAAGAGTAGGCGTCGCAACTCGCACGGCCTAGATTTGATCCGCACGACGCCGAGATCGAAGGGACGGCGCACAAGCATAAGGTGACGCCGCGCAAGACTAACGTGGCCAAGACGAAACCCTAATGACGGCGACCCGACGGCGCCACAAATCAAAGGGTGACGCCGTCGCATTTGTAATCTTATATATAGAATCCGAATTTTTAGTTTTCGTGTGTAGTCTTTTGGAGTAAAACCTAAACCGAACCAAGGTCGTCTTGTACAAGATTTTAGGGTTCCATACCCTATCTTACATCAAGATAAGTGTTTTACTTCATTAATTCAATTATGTCTTCAATTAATTGTGTGTATGCTTGCATGTTTCCCATGTCCGCTAATTTACTTGTGTGTTTGCTTAGGAATATGAAACTTAATTATTGAATATTGATTGGTTGTCTCTTATCTTAATTGTTAATGATCTAGTATTGCGATAGGTCATCCGTTGTGTAGTTAATGCTTGATTAATCTTTGTGAACCTTAGCTTATAGTACCTAGAGTCATTGTAGGCTAAACCATCCAAGAGTACCTTAGTGTTAAGTTTATAAATCCTAGAGATTTTGTAGGCAATAACCTTTGGTAGTTTCAAAGAGTTAGGATAAACGATACCCTACGACCTTAGACACACAACGCGATTAAGAATAAGGACGTGACAATTCAACCATCAATAGGAGATAATTAAGGAGTAATAAAACCTAAGTAAACACATCTTTAAATCATCATACGAGCACACAATAATTAGACATAGACTACATACACCTTAGATTAGATAATTAGATAAGTAGAGTAATCGGTAGAAATACCAACCCCCAAATCCAAACCCCGAGATTCGTACCTTTCCATTTCCTAAAAACATAAAAAGATAAAAAATAATCTTCCTCAACCCCAACCTTAGCGTAGTAACTTCTCACTAGCATTCCTATTCCCCTAGAGAACGATATCAATTCCCGTGGCTTACCCTAATACTACACTACAACGATTAGGTTCACTGCCTAGGGTGTTGAAAAACTTGCTCGACGAAAAGGAAGTTCCTTTGACCCCGAACGACGCGTGTCACGATCATGTGCACATTCCTCCCGAATATGTTTCTTCGCATAAGGGGCCGAGGATAAGGAATCATCGATCCTCGCCGACAAGTCTGCATTGTCACCGATAAGCCTAATACTTCATCCGTTGTTTCTTCCTAAGTTCATTCCCTCTGATCCTAAGGAGTCCTCTGTTGCTTTTGAGCCTATGCTTGCTTCACAGGTTGATAAGGGAAAGGGTAAAATTATAGATGAGGATATGGTCACTGATGAATTTAAGGCAGAACAAGCTAGACTGTTTAGACTTCATGAGATTTCAAAACATGATGCAGAAGTGGCTGCAAAGACTCAGGCTGTGTTTAATGCAGAATTTCAACCTCATACAGTTCCTGAGATCACACCTGAGAGAATGAGAGAATTGGATGAAGCTGCTCTGCACTTTACTGATGACACATGGAATTCTATTGTGACTGGAGCTTCTTCTAACACATCTCTTGCTCAGGCTATCTTGGGTGGTGCTTTTGACTCTGATAATTTTGTTGCTGATTTGAGGGCATTGGCTAATAAGATGAAGAAAGTAGGTGCCGAACGTAAGGCTGCAACTAAACGCGATAGACCTCTTTCTCAAGCTGAACAGAGGAAACATATAGAAAATTTGTGAAGAATACAAGTTCTGCTGTCTATAATACTTAATGGACTATGGCTTTTGTGAAATCTTTATCAGATGATCGGTTGGTCAAAGAGTATAACACTATTCTCACAAGATTGGAGAAGAATGGTCTCAATCCTTATGCCAGGGTGAAACGCTCTCAATCTCTTCTAGAAGGTTCTGACCCTAAGAGATTAAAGACTAGTGTTGCTCCTGATGATGCTCCAGTTTCTGCTGAAGAGTCACCAGTAGATAAAGATCAGCCTATTCCTTCTGAAAGTATTCCAAAGTCTTCTGCTGAGGTTCCTGTATCTGTTTCTTCTGATGTTGTACCACCTGATTATGCTGCTAGAGGACAGGATCTTTCTACTAATGAGACAGAGCATGTGTCCATTCCTACCTCTACACATCATCCACTCATTGTCTCACCTGAAAAGGAAGAGGTTGTTACCCCTGAGGTTAAAACTGTTGATATGTCTACTACTTCTTCTCCTTCTTCCACTCCTGGAAGAAGACAGAAGAGTATAGCAAGAAAGAAGGGGGTTCCTTTGATCTTTAAGCTCATGAGAGTTCATTTATAAAGGAATTTGTAGAGGATGATTCTGATGAGGAACAAGCAGTCTGGTCTATGTTTGTGAGTTGGGAACTTACACCTATCGGTCTTGGTGGTTTAGGTGCATGTAACTCTGTGTATCGAAAAGATGGGTCTGTCAGCACTTTACTTTTCTTACTGAGATACTTAATTTTCTGGATAGACAAGATCTTATTGCACTTTATGGAATGGTGTCCAAACATTATGAATCTCATCCTGCAACAGGTGCAGGTTTAATGTTGTTGGGTGATCTTCAAGTTTTATTTGATTCCATATATCAGGATGGTGCAGGGTTTAGGATTGGGAAGGTCAGAATGAGTGGAAGGTCTATGGTTGGACATTTTATCCATTTTCTAGTGTTCATGTAGTGCATACATGGTCTGGGGTTTATGTGTATATGTTTTCGGATCAAAACTACCCTTTGTCTGTATCTCTGATGGAACAAATGCTGAAGAAGAAGTTGGGGTTCTCTACTGCTACTGTTGGAAATGATATGATCAATGCAGAGCAGTTAGTTCAATGTGTTAAGGATAAACTCCTTGCTGCTTATGCTGATTCTTCTTGAAGTCTGGTATGTTGTTATATTTATTTTCTATTTCTTCTTTTATCTTTTATTTTTGTGTTAAAAAAAATCTTTGTCTGTATTGCTTGTCTACTAACTTTTCTTTGAGGATCTTGTTGTGTAACATATATGGTTTTAACTCACCATGTCTTAAGTGACAAAGAGTTAACTTACTATGGGGGTACGACTCTAGTGAGTATTCTCAAATCCGTTGATAGTTGCTGATTTACTAAAAATCAGAGGGTTATCAATGTACCCTGGTCTTACACACCAAACATTGGCTACTCCATGAGCAAACAGATCTGGTAAAGAGATTTCAAATCCGTTGGATAGGTGACAACTTGCCAATAAATTGTATGGTGCTCAACTCACCATGTCCTCTTCGATGAAGAGTTGGCTAGCCCACAAGTTTATGGCTTGTGGTAAAGGCAGTGGCATACCATGACTAGTCCTGAGTTAACGGCTTCATGTAAAGACAAATCAAATCCGTTGATGGCTGTGATGGTTTGCCAAAAAACCATTAGGGTACTCCAATACACCATTGATTCATGTTCTAAGTGTTGGACTGGTTACTGGTTCACCAGGGTGATGTCATGATTCTACTCAAGAACCAGCTAGTCCAAGAGTGAGTAGCTACTTGGTAAAGGCTTATCAAATCTACTCTGGTTATTGATGTTGATGGTTCCTGATGCTGCTGATCTAGGAGTTGCTGATGGAATCATGGACTTCATTGCTGTCTCTGGTGGTTCTAGGTGCTCTGTTGGTTACTTATCGTGTGCTTCAGTTGCTGATTTATCTTCAATCCTCTTGCACGTTCAAGATCTATCTGGAAACTTGAAGTTAACAGAGTCAAATTCAAGTTTAGGGGAGGATTGTTTGGAATTATGTAACAGTGGGTTCCTGCTGATAAAGGATCCTGCTGATAGAATGGTTCCTGCGGATAGTGCAGTTGCCACGGATAGTTATTATTGTTTCTGCGGATATGTAGTTTCTGTATTATTAGTTTTTAGTTAGGATATGAATGAGTTAAATTAGGAATAGATAATGAATATCTTTACGTGATGAGTAAGCTGTAACATTAGGGTTTCTTGTAGTATAAAAGAAACTAGCGGCTAGGGTTTATGTACGTTCTTCAATAACATTATTAGTGAATTAATATAGATCCATAGAGGATCAAGTCTTTGGTGGTTATTGTCTTCTTGAGTCTTGTGTTTATATTCCGCGCAAACATAATTCTTGCAAAGGTTCTCCTTAGTTCTCTTGTGATTACACAGGTTAACTATACTTTCTCTAAGGCTCATAAGATCTATCTGGGACTGAACCCAACAGTTTCTTAGCTGGATCTACTTGGCATGAAAGGCCGGTTCTTAGCTGGATCTAACTGGTTCTTGGCCCCGAATAGTCAAGTTTCAGCCGCCTACGCTAAACAAAATTTGAATTAACTTGTGTAGTGATGGATCTAACTAGTTATTGGCTTGAATAGCTGGTTCCTAAATGGATCTAACTGCTTATTGGCCTGATTGGCTGGTTCTTAATTGGTTCTAACTGGTTCTTAGCTGAATAGCTGGTTCTTAATTGGTTCCTACTAGTTCTTGGCCGAAATAGCTGGTTTTTATTTAGATCTAACTGGTTGTTGGATGGAATAGCAGGTTCCTACTAGTTCTTGGCCGGAATAGGTAGTTCTTAACTAGTTCTAACTGGTTATTGGCCGAAATAACTGGTTCTTAACTAGTTCTAACTAGTTCTTACTGGTTCTTGGCTGGAATAGCCAGTTCTTAACTGATTCTAACTGGTTCCTATTGGTTTTTAGCCAGAATAACTAGTTCTTAACTGGTTCTAACTGGTATTTTGCAAGAATAGCCAGTTCTTAACAGGTTCCTACTGGTATTTGGAAAGAATAGGTAGTTCTTAGCTGGATCTAACTGGTTCTTGGCCGTAATAATCAAGTTAATTGATTCTAATCGGTTATTAGTCAATAGCCGGTTCTTAATTGGTTCCTACCGTTCTTGGCCGAATAGGCGCCTAAGTCGGATGCAACGGTTCTAGGCCGTAATAACGTTTTACCGGATCTAATCGGTTCTTGGCCAAAATAGCCGCCTAACTCGCGCTAACCGGTTATTGGCAAATAGCCGGTTCTTAATCGGTTCTAACCGGTTTCACCGGTTCTTGGCCGAATAGCCGGTTCTTATCGGTTCTCGATTGGTTCGCATCGGTTCTTTGCCGAATAGGCGCTTCTAGCTGGATCTAATCGGTTCTTGGCCGGAATAGCTAGTTCCTATCTGGATCTAACTCGTTTTTGGCCAGTATAGCTGGTTCTTAACTGGTTCTTAACTGGAATAGCCGGTTCTTAGTTGGATCTAATTAGTTTTTGGGAGGAATAGAAGTTTCTTAGCTGGATCTACTTGGCTTGAAAGGCCGGTTCTTAGTTGGATCTAACTGGTTCTTGGCCCGAATAGCTGGTTCTTAGCCGGTTCACAGTTAAACAAAAAATTGAATCTTGCGTAAACATTTAACGTTTAGTCTCCCCAAAAAATTAAATTTTACTTAAATTTTCCCGCTAAAATACTTTTTTTTTTCTTTTTTTTTTTTGGAATTAACTTGTGTAGTGATGGATCTAACTAGTTATTGGCCGAAATAGCTGGTTCCTACTGGTTTTTGGCCGGAATAGGCTGTTCTTAGCTGTATCTAACTAGTTATTGGCCGGTATAGCTGTTTCTTAATTAGTTGTTACTGGTTCTTAGCCAAAATAGCTTGTTCTTTTTTATTGGGTAAAAGGGCTTCACCCTGGTAAAATATATTAATCACAAACAAATGAAGTACACTGGAATGTGGCTGAGATACCACATTAACCTCAATCAAAAGTTTGAACAACCACTACATACTAAACGCTTGTGACATGCCACAAAGCGAAACTAAAAATCAACATATAAAAACTAAATCAACAATAGGAAACAACGACTGCATGAAACATGAAATAGCTGGTTCTTAACTGGTTCCTACTAGTTCTTGGCCGGAATAGCTACTTCTTAACTTATTCTAACTGGTTCCAACTAGTTCTTTGTCAGAATAGGCAATTCTTAGCTGGATCTAACTGGTTCTAAGTCGGAATAATCGGTTCCTATCTCGATCTAATCGGTTCTGGCCAAAATAGCTTGTTTAATCGTTGCCACATCTCCAACTGTTCTTGTATAACTTCTAGATGGTCATCAAATCATCTCTTTCCATGTAGTAAAGCATTTGTGAAAACTTAACAAAACCATAACTCTCACCATTGGTTCTCTCAAACTTCCAATATCCTCCACTTCAATTTAGCTCAAAAGTATAAGAGATAATTTGATGATGACTTGTAAGAGGTGATGCACAACTAACCTCTGGCTCCTTCAATGTAGACAATTTTGTAAGAACCAGCAGCCTTTTCTTGTTTGCTTCAATGTCCTCTTCGCCTCGACTCGTAGTGTAATCCATGCCTTTTGATCCACACCTTTCTCTTCAATCTTCCTTGAGGTTTGGCCTTTATTGCTAAAGGACCTTGTATATCTGCAATTTTCTCAATCCTCAGGAACAATTGATCAATCATGGGATTAGTAGGCTTTGTTCCCTATGGATCAAGTTTGTCTTCCAACATTTTCCTGGCTACATTCTTGCTTAGTGGATAGTCTTTATCTATAAACATGAAGAATTTCTCATGTGTAGTCTGTACAGCATATCCATTCAACCACCTCACAGTCTTCCCAAAACTTATCATCTGGATTGGGCTGACATAAGTTCTTTATAGAAGTCCACACAAACTTTGCTAAATCTCCAGTTGGTCCAAACTTCCCATATCTAAACTCCATTATCTTCCATAGTTGTTCCAGATCAACTTTATTCATGCAAAACAACAAACATCCAAAATTGAAGTATGTGCCTTTCCATCCATCAGCTCTTGTAATTTCAATCATCTCTCTATCATTAGCTGTAATTATTTGCCAGTCTTCAATAGGATGAATAGCTCTTACTGGAGTAGGATTAATAGGCTCTGGTTTATCACACTCCAGAAGATACAATTTTGCTCTTTCTTGTTTCTCCACCTCTTCATCCACTTTCTGCTTTTCTTAGAACTAGACTCTTCTTGAATAGCGCCTTTTCTTTTTGTATGTTCTGTATCCACTAAGCTTCTTTCTCGTAGTTCATAGGATTAAAATCATCACATCTTCTTTTGCAACCCTTATAAATCTCTTTAACTCGCTCATATGTACACTTTCTCAAATTAACACCAACATGCATGTCCATATGCCTGATTACTTTCATCATTTGATTTCTCATCTCTTGCTTAGTTGGAGGTTTATTCTTCTTTACTTTATAATCTCTAACAGATTTTTCCTTCATCATTTGTCTCCTCTTCTCAGCCAACACTTTAGACCTTGTATCAATGTCTAATAGTGCCCATTCTTGAGCAGTGTATTCAGTTCTTATCATTTCAGAGGCTTGAAGGAAAGGTTGTTCCAGGTTTCACTCTTCAATCAATCTCGGAGTAGCTTCCTCTTCTTCTTGCTTTTGCTTTTCTCTGGCTGCTAGAGCTTCAACATCCTCTTTCTCTTGCAATCTTCTTGAAAGCTCTGCATCATGAGCAATTTGCTCTTGCCTATTCTTAAACTTCAAAACTGGCTCTGCAATACCTTTCCCCTTTCCAATATCTGGTAGTACCACTCTAGTCTTCAGAGGCTCACCAATTTTTAAACTCTTAGCCAAGGTTTTAGGTCCATTAGGTTTAAGAAAAATGGGAACAGGTGCAATAGTAGGTTCAGGGTTTGATGAGGTTTTACTTAGGTCAATCAGAGTACCAGCAGCCTCCTTCTCAACTTCTTTAGACTTGGGTGGTGGTGTGACAGTGGTTGTAACTATAGTAGCAGTGGTTGTAATAGCTATAGGCGTATCTGAAGTAACAGTTGTGAAAATTACCTCAGAGGTTGCAGTAGTGGTTTCAATTATATTAGTAGTGGATTCAACAACACTAGCAGTGGTTGTTGCCTGCACCACTTCTTTTCTTTGTCTTCTACTACGCCTTCAAAGTTTCAAGCACCGCTTCATTTCCATCCTTATCACCAAGATATAATCACCATCGTTGTTTCCACTATCCAAATCCAAACCATCATTCAAATGCACATCCTCCCCTGAATCCTTGCTTCCACTCCTCCCCTGTTTGGATGCATCCTCCAAATTTTGATCCTTTGAGGACCTAGCTTTCTCATGCACCCTCTTGGCTCTCCTAAAAGCAGCAATCCCTGGCCTCTTTATTCTTTCCAAGAAAAATACCATGTGCTTCAAGTTTCTGATATGTCTAGCCTGAAACACTGCAAGTTCCTGAAGACCAGTGATTGTATTCTCCATTTTGGTACATTTAGCCGTCAATTCATTCAATTGTTCAATAATATCCTCACCACTTTGACCTCGTGTTAATCGGTCCGAGAGGTGGATCCTTGGAAAAGTCATTATGCACTTTATCAATACCCGTCAATTCAATATTTTGTCCCAAACTACCCTCATCACTTCGAGTTGTGTAACCTGCTCCGAGAGGTGAATCATGGGGTGTAGAAAACATGGCATCAACCCTAGTCTGATCATCCATGCACCCTGAGATAGCCAGTTGGCTAGGGAGTCCTCCACCTGTGTTGAGCTCAAGAGACCTCTCCACATTAGGAGTTGCCAGTGGTTGGGTCTTACTTGTTTCCACTGTCTTGTTCAGCACCTAGGCCTGAATCAGTAGTGAAAGCCCTTCCACTCATGTCACCTTCACCTCTTGTGACAGCCTCATTTACTACACCACTAACACCAGCCTGAGGTAGCTTGGTGCCCTTCCTCCTTCTTCGATGGACTAATATTCTTTGGGGTTCAGTTGGTAAAGGTAAGGGTTCAGTGGTGGGTTCAGTTCATTAGCGATGGTTGCAATAGCGATGGGTTCGGCTTGATGGTTTGGGTGTGTTGTGCTTCAGGACCTCTTCATTCTCGTGAATGTCCGCAAATTGACAGATATTGGGAAATAATGGTGTAACAAAGACACGAGAAATTTGGATTTTGGTGCCTTATGTGTGTAAACACCTTAGGAAGCATATGAAGAATATCATACTTCCTGTTATGAGCAATAGGTTCCGTGATCTGACTCTCCACTATCAATTGTACAAACCTAGGATATAAGTAATACTTCCCTTTTTCTCTAATGTTCTTCAGAAAACCATCAAAGATCATCCTAGACCAATTGAATACCCTCCCTTGAGAAAGACATATAATAGCAGTTGCAATTTTGGAGGGAAACTCATCATATCCAGTAGTCTTATTGATGATACACATAAGTAGAGTATGTATCAAAAATTTCCAATGGGATGAAAATATACCTTTAAGAAACTTAATTCTATCACCCCTTCTTTCATAACCTAGTCTTGCTAATCCTTCAAAAATTTCATCATTAGAAAAATAAACAACTCCTTTAGCATCCTCCAACTTCAAGACACCTCTAATCACATCCTCTGTGACCAAAATCTCCTCCTCATCAACAATGGACCTTACAATCTCGCCTCATCTCTTCTTGGATTTCAAAGATTCCACTAAAATTGATGAAGATACATTTTAAGAATGGTGGGTTCTACAGCTTAAAGCAAAGTGAATGGGACCTGTTTAAGGAAATCGATCATCTCTTGGAAGCCATCCGATTGATTGTTCTTGACCAAGTATGCGACAAGATTGTGGGTTTTGGAATACAAAGTAGCCATTATGACGTGTGAGTGAATGTAATGTGGGATATGTGAATTATCAGTTGAGAGTGGTTAGGGTTTGTGTAGGGTGCCAATTGGAAGTGTTTAAAGATCAATTAAATGATTCGGCAGTAATTTCGAGGAATAAATATGTTATCACCAAGAAGTTACAAAATAGCCCCTTAAGTTTCCATCGTCAGCAAAATTGCCCTAGCAGTGGTTTGACCACAACTAGCAGTGGTTAGAAATGTACTGGCAGTGGATACTTCAACAACACTCCAATCCTTTGACCAAGACTTCTGCAACAAAATCTAAGCGAAAAATAGTGATATTATGCATTGATTTGAAGGATAACAAAAGATACTCCTACAAGCTCCAAAAGCTCCAAGTATTACAAAAGTCCTTCAATCCTGCATATCAAAAACACAAACCAAACACTAGAATTTTGTTAAAGTTAGCATAGGTTAGAAATAACTAGAAGTGTTTTCATAATTTATACTGGCAGTGATTAACAAAAATGCTTAACACCCAGTCAAAGGTCAACTCCAAGTCATTTAAACGTCCATCAAAGTCAAAGACTTCATTTACTCCTCAACAACTCACACCTTCCACACATTAATCACGCTGATTACTTTTTAGCTCTATTTAAGAGCAAAGCACCCACATACCACACATATCTCTCACATTCCCAAAAACTCTTCTCACAAGAAACCTCTCCTTCAGAAACCATTCCAAAATCAAAAATGAGTAACACTCCAAGTAACCCCATTGAGATCTCCTCCTCTGAATCTTCTGAAGGAGGATGGAACAACTATTTTCCACCAAGGAAAACATCTCTCACCTTCATGAGGACAAACCCTGCTCCAGCTGGACCTTCTACTATTCAACCAGTACCACAACAAGCTATCATTAAGGAATCTAGTTCAGACTTAAGATCCATGGCAAGCTATGTGTCTCCATATGAAGACACAGATGATGAAGCCTCTTCCAGAGCATTGGTTGTGCCTCCCCTTGCTGAGATACCTCCACCAGAACCACTTCTAGCTCCACCTTTGCAAGCACTCCTGACAGCTCCTCCACCACCAGCTGGTCCATCTTCCTCATCTCCTCCCATACGAGAGAGTGAGGGGACTTGCTTGTCCCAAAGTTTGGGATGTGATTGGTGGACAAGGGGTCTAGAAGAAGATGCCAGAGTGGGCCATTGCAAGGAGGCCATAGTTGGTATAGGTGGTTGTTATGAAGCTGTAGTCTCTTGTGTTGTAATCTCCTGGTAGTGTGTATGACATGGTTGTATTCTGCATCCTAGGATGCGCTTCTATCTTATAATAATAATACCATGTTTTCCTTTTAAGTCCATTGCTACTTCATCGTATGATTTACTTCATTGATCTACAAAATAGTTAGTGGAAATGAAAAATACCAAGCAAAGGATAGAACTAAATTAGCAATACTAGGACCTACCAATAACAAGACATAAATTTTACAAGCTTTTACAAAACAAATTTAAGAGTTAGAGATTTATCATTCCAATACTAACTACAAGATAATCGAAACCTCCCCACATCAAAAGCTTTGGTGAGAAGATCAACAACATTGAAGTCGGATGGATTTTAACCATTTGTATTAACCTTTTCTCATTACAATCTCTAATAAAATGATGCCTTATCTCAATATGTTTAGTTCTAGAATGCAAAGCAGATTTTTAATAATGCATATTGTAATTTGTTATTGTCAATGTAAATCTTAGTATGCATAAAATTGAACCCAAAGTCCAACAATTGATTCTCAATCCAAAGCACTTGACCACAGAACTAGCAAGGCGCCCACATACTCGCCTTCAGTGGTGGAATTGGCCACAATTGTCCGCTTTTACACCGCCATGAGATTAGCATGCTTCCTAAAACCGACATCCTCCGGTAGTAGACTTCCTATCCAAACTAGCTCCAAGATAATCACCGCCTCAGATAGGCCACCAAATCAAAAGTCAAGCCTTAGAGTACCAAAGGCCCGGTTTAGGATGACCTTTGAGGTATCTAAAGATCCTCTTTACGAAATTCATGTGTGATGTGTTTGTGTGACTTTAAATCTTGCACACACACATACCGAGAACATAATATCCGCCTAGATGCGGTGAGATACATCAAAGATCCAATCATGGATCTATACAACTTCAAATCAACTTTGGGACTTCCATCATCGGTAGCGATGGTTTCGAGTCTCCATAGGTGTACTTGCACTCTTGACATCCAGAAACCCAAACTTCTTCAAAACATCTGCTACATACTTTTCTTGACTGATGAAGATATCATCAGTCCTTTGTTGAACCTGTAGCCCCAAAAAGAAAGTGATTTCACCCATAGAACTCATCTGAAACTTATCATGCATAAGTTTCTCAATATCAGTGCATAGCTCCTTATTTGATGAGCCAAAGATGATGTCATCTACATACACCTGAACCAGTAATATGTCATCCTTGAGCTTCCAGATAAACAATGTCTGGTCAATCAAGCCTCTCTTAAAGCCATTGTCCATCAAATAAGTAGAAAGGCACTCATACCATGCCCTAGGAGCTTGATGCAACCCATACATAGCCTTCTTCACCCTGTAGACCTTATCAGGATGATCAAGATCTTCAAAACCAGGAGGTTGACAAACATATACCTCCTCATCAATTTTGCCATACAGAAAAGCACTCTTAACATCCATTTGATACACCACAAAATTTTTGAATGAAGCATATGCCAAAAAAATCTTATAGCTTCAATTCTGGCAACAGGTGCAAATACTTCATCATAATCTAAACCTTCAGTTTGTGTGTATCCTTGAGAAACCAATCTTGAGTTATTCCTCACCACAATATCCCTTTCATCCCTTTTGTTTCTGAATACCCATTTAGTTCCAATAGCCCTCTTGCCATTAGGTAGATCAACCAATGTCCATACCTCTTGAAGTTTGAATTGTAACAGTTCCTCTTGCATTGATTCAATCCAAACTTCTTCTCCTAATGCTTCTTCAACTCTTTTAGGCTCCTTTTGTGACAAAAATCAAGCAAACAAAAAATTTTGCTAGTCTTGATGACTGTTTCTCTTGTGAAGTGACCTGGCAAAGAAACCTTGTTCAGGAAAGGTTTGAGTGTTCTGAGTCTTGCTTCTTGTTTGAACTGGTGTATTCAAGTTGCCAAATATTTGTTCTTTAGGATGATTCTTATGAACTCTGGTGGTAGGAATTGGACTCTCTATGATGACAGTTTCCAAATTAGTAACATATGCATCCTTGAAAAAGTCATCGACATTTTCATCATCAGTAGGAGTATCCATTTCTTCCAAGGGAGGCATGTCAGGATCAACTGGATACTCCTCAAAATCAATTAGTGTCCTAGCAGTGTTTCTAAAGAAATGACTGCCATCTGTACTTGCAGCAGTGGATACAGATAAACTAGCAGTGGTAGAATTTGGCCTAGCAGTGGTGTTCTTCTGCTTTTCAATTTCTTCTACCGACACTGAGTTATTTTTCAACAACTCTTCATTATCTTGATGATGATCTACTTTGTTGCTTGAATACAGACCATCACCATCTGAGGGACTCTACTTTTTAATGATGGGTTTGACAGAACTAGCTTTCCACTTTTCAACCAAATAGAACTCTTTTGGAGAATCATCTTCCTTAGAATTTGTTCCTGCATCAGAATTCTCTTGTGTACCTGTATCAACATTAGTGGAAGCACCTGCAGTGATTGGCTCATAATTCATAGATTTGGTTAGCATATCAATATTAAATAGCCAATCTGGTCCTTTTGTCTCAACACTAGGAGTCTCTTCACTGAACTTAACATGTAGGTTCTCTTCAATAATTCTAGTCCTCCTATTGTATACTCTAAAGGCTTTGCTATTGAAAGAATAGCCAAGAAAGTATCCATCATCTGCTTTTTTCTAAATTTTCCTAGGTAGTCTATGGTATTCAAGATAGTAACATGACACCCAAAAGGTTTTAGGAAAGCTATCATAGGTTTCCTATCATGTAACAGCTCATAGGGGGTCTTGTTATGAGGCTTCACTACCTTGCTTCTATTCTGCACATAACATGCAGTTCCTACAGCTTCAGCCCAAAAGGTAGTAGGTAACTTAGATTCTGATAACATTGTTCTTGCAGCCTCAATTAGTGTCCTATTCTTTCTCTCAGCTACACCATTTTGCTGAGGTGTCCTAGCAACACTAAACTGTCTTTCTATACCCTTAGACTCACAAAACTGATTCATTACATCATTTTGAAACTTAGTTCCATTATCACATCTGATTTCTTTGACCTTATGGTTTACTTGATTTTCTATCTTAGTAATGAAACTCTTGAGGATCTTACTAGTTTCACTCTTAGCAGCTAAAAAGTATACCCATGAAAATCTACTATAATCATCAGTAATAACTAGGCAATACTTCTTATGGTTCAAACTTCTAACAAAGGTAGGGCCAAATAAGTCCATATGAAGCATAAATAGTGGTTGTGTAGTGGTGTTAACTGTCTTGGTCTTACAAGAGGGTCTATGTTGTTTTCCTTTCTAACAGGCCACACAAAGTTCTTTACAATAAAAACCTTATAAGGTAACCCTCTCACTAAGTTGCCCTTTACCAGTTTATTGATTGTTTTAAAGTTTAGGTGACCTAGCATTCTATGCCATAATTTAGACTCATTAACTGATGCCTTAGAAAACAAACAAGTTAAAGACCTATTGGGAATTACATCTTTCATATTAAAGCAGTATATGTTTTCTTTCCTAGGTACCCTTAACTGCACATATTTTTCATCGTGCATTTTAAAATCGGTGACAACACCACACACTCGCTTCCCCAAAAGTACCCGCTTTTTCTTATCACACATTTGAGAAACACCAATAGATTGTACTTCAATCCCTGCACTGATAACCTTCTCAAAATCCAGCTTTCCTGTTCTGATAGTTCCTCTGCCAACAATTTTTCCTCCTTTTGGATCATTGCCAAATGCCACATGTCCTCCATCATAAGCTTCAAAATATTCTAGGTTGCTCCCATCCCATGTCATGTGCCCAGAGCAACCACTATCAAAAATTCCTTTATCTTTTAGCTCATCCTGTAGATTGCCCAGCACATGAAAGTGAAACAATTAGTTTCTTTTGTGGACCCAAGCCAGTACTGACTTGGGTCTGCCTTGTGCATCAACATAGTCAAATTTCTTTAGGTCCATTGATGCACCATCGCATGATGTAAAACCTTGGTCTTAGGTTTCCATTGCTGAGCTAGTCGAGGCCTTTATAACATAGAAATGGTTTCCAACCAACGTGTCAAGAATCACCTTTGGTATAGTTAAAACTTCATTTATTTCAGTGGTGATATTACGCTTAGCAAAGGAAATATTTTGCTTAGCAGTGTTTACATTTTGCTTAGAAGTGGTTGGAACCCATTTGGGTGCGCAATGATTATTGATTTTGTTGCTTCATTCCTCATTAGCACCGCCTTGGAACCATCTTTCTTTTAGGATGAGGGTTTGTTTTCTTTGAAAAGTTTTGATGATTCACCCTCCTCCATTGATTCCAAACATGTGGTTGGTTTTATAACAATTTCTTTGAAGATGTTTAAAACTACCACATTTAAAACAAGCCTTCTTAACACATTGAAACTCACTTCCTAATCTGTTTGAAATTAATCCATTGAAGTTTCTCTGATTACCCCTTGGTATGTATCTTTTCATCTGTTCCCTAGGTACCTCATTATAGTCTACAACTTTCCTAGAAATTGGTGCTCCAAATCTAGGCACAAGGTTGACTTGTTTAGAATCAACAGTCTTAACTTTTTCTTTCTTTTCAGGCTTTGTTGACTTAGACCTCTCATCCTCAAAAATCTGACTCCCAATCTTCAATGATTGGACCATCAGATGACCTATCAGAACCTATCTTAGGTGATTCAGACTTACTAATCTCACCTACTGGTTTGTTGAAACTAAATTCACTGCTAAATGACAATTCAGTTCCATTAGGTGCATGTTTCATCAGATTGGGTGGTGGCACATCATTGTATCCTATGCCGGAACCCTTTTTCATTAACTTCTTTTGAATTGACTTATGAACTAGATCAGAAGCAAATTGTGTTTTAGCAACCCTAACTATGTGTTTTTCTTTTTCTTCTAGGGCTTCCTGTTTTACACTTTCTGCTTCATCAAGTTTTTGTTTAAGCAACTTAATTTCTCTATCCTTAAGTTCAATTTCACCACCTAGTATGTTTATCTTATCTACATACTCAAACTCACATTTGATGCAAAAGTTAAGTTTCTCTTCTACATTCTCATGACCAACTTTATAACCTAAGTTATCTAATGCAAGTCTATCAACATCGTTTCTCAAACTCTCAATTATTGCTTTTAGAGATTCTAAGTTATCTTGACAAGATTTAAAAGAGCAAGTAGAACTTTTTGAATCATTAGATACCATAGAATCAGATCCTGAAGATGAAGCATAGGCCATGAGAGCAAAGTTATGCTCTTTTGAAGCTTCACTAGCCAGGAAAGCAGCATTAGGACCTTCTTCAATTTGATTACTCTAGTCATAATCACCAAGTCCATCCCGAGCAACCAAAATAGAAGAAGATATTGGTTCTTTAGTTGTCTTCTTGTAGCCTTCTCAAATCCTCTTAGAGCCCTACACTCTCTTGCTAAGTCTCCCTTGTTCATGCGCTGTAGCACTCCATCTTGCTTTTGTCAAACCCCGCCTTTCTTTGACCATCATACTTGACCTGCCTTCCGCCTCCTTAAAACCTCCTAGCTTGCAATGTTAGCATTGCCATTTGCCACCAAGATTAATTTCATCAAGATCATCGGGATCAATTTGATCCAGATCCTGATTTAGCACAGTAACACTGTGTGGAAAACTAGAAGGGGGGGTTGAATAGTTTTACCATTTAAAACTTCCTTTTAAACTATTTAGATCGACTTATGTCAATCTATTTGGTTGTGTGTGTTGGATGTTGATAAACAAGCATATAAAGATATGTAATGAAAAGATAAGATTAAGAAGCACAAAACCACAACGCGAGTATTTATAGTGGTTCGGCTACAAGGACACCTTCCTTGCCCTACTCCACTCCCCGAGTCACCTACTCGAGAGTTTGTAATCACTACACCAATCTCCTTATGGCGGAGAAGCCTTCACAACGCCGCTTAACCTTTTTCCGTACAAAGCTAAATACCGAAGTTCTTTCACACCAAGGCGAACCACACCTAACACAACGTCGCCACCCTTTATACTTGCTAGGCTAACCACCGAGTTCTTTCACACCTTAGGTGAACTACACCTTCACAACGCCGCCTACCCTTTATTAGGTACTAGGCTAAGCACCTAGTTCCATTGCAATGGAGGAACTACTACCACACTACACCAACGACTAATCCCAAAGGAGATCTACCTTTACAACATCATCAAGGACATCAATATCCTTGGATCTAATGCTAGTCTATCTAGTACATCAAAACACACCATATCGAATGTACATCTAAGGCACCTTTCACTAATGCCTTTGATATGATCTACAAGACACCTTTCACTAATGTCTTTGATTAGATCTACAAGACACTTTTCACTAATGTCTTGTGTCTTCACTTCTAAGCACCTTTCACTAATGCTTCTTGTCTTGACTTCTAAGCACCTACCACAAGTGCTATCCTATAGACGATAGATACCCTTCACTAATATCTTCGCCTTGACACTTGAGACATCTTTCACTAATGTCTTTAACACTACGCTTCTTTGAAGAAAGAAAGGGATCATCAACAAGAGGACTTCAATAGCCTTGATGATGAGGAAGCTTGGCAACTCATGGACTTGAGCTTGCTCGACTTCAAAGGTGGTGATCTTCCCTTTAAGAGGAACCTAAAAGATCACACAAAAACAAAACTACAAACATAGATCTCTTGGATCTAAGGTTAGTGAGTTTTAACTCAGGGGAGAAAGTATGTTGGAGAGGGGTAAAGTATAATGAAGAAATGGCTCACTATTTATAGAGGAAAACTCATCGCTTTCCCGGATCCCACGGATCCTTCCACTTGGGATCCGTCTAGCACAAAGCTAGGGATCCGTGGTCCGCCTCTTTGCCCATGGGTATTTTGGGTTATGGGTCATGGGTCATGGGTTATGAGTTGATCCATGGTTTTTTATCTAGATACAATGTACCTTAAGGATACATTGAACTTGTGTAGGTGGTATATATAAAACCATGGGTTATGGGTCCAAACCATTTGCTAGTTTTTAACCTTTTTGTATGTACTTGTATTTACCCAATTTAGCATATACTTGTTTTTACCCATTTTAGTGTACTTAATATAAGTATGTATTAACCCAATATGTAAACACTAGTTGTTGTACATATGTATCTAACTCATAGAGTTACTTAAACTTGTTAAGCCAATATGTAAACACTAGTTGTTGTACATGTGTATCTAAAATATAAAATCACTTAATCTTGTTATAGTGTTTTATGTGAAAACGTAAGTGTGTTAGAAAACTATTAGTTCAAACCATTTACGTATTTTATTTGTTTCGTTAATATGATTTTACTTTTGTTATCAATAAAACATTAGAAGATCGTAAAATATAAATAAACGCTTTTACGGCTTATTTGTATTAACAATCTCCCCTTTTGTTGATGACAAAACATAAAATTATTTTAAGAAAGAATTAGAATATTTGATTTGTAGTTTTAGTTTTATCTCCCTTTGTCGAAACAAAAGGGGAGAAGAAAGTAAAACTACAAATTCAAATGTTTACTAAAAGTGTTTGAAGAAAAGCAACACATTGTTTTTAAAGAAAACATGTGAAAGAAAAAAATAAAGAGCAAGTAACCGAATAGATCTCGTCTTACCCCCTTGACGAGTCCATCCCTCATGTAAGGGTGTCAAGAAAGTAATTTAATCTAGATCATTTGCAACTAAGTTTGCTCCCCTAGATGATTGCAACTTTGCAATGGGAAGTTATGAAAGTAAATCTAGTATTGCAAGTAATTTGCAATGTATTGCTTTGACATAAAGCTCCCCTAGCTTTAGGATGTCAAAGTCTTCATGTGTGAATTGAAATACTACAAAACAAAGGTTAGAAAGCAAGTATAATTCACAATTTCCCGAAAATGTGATTCAAGTTAGTAGTAAAGTTTCTGTCTTCACGGATCCCGCGTTCCTCCTAGTAGGGATCCGTCTAGGCAACATCTTGAGGATCCGTCTCGGTGATGACTAAAAACAAAGAAAGGTGATATAACAAGTAATGTTATCACACAAATGAGATATGAATACAAAGTAATCATATGCTCAACGAAATAACAAGTAGCATGTAATTCCATTTAATAAAACAAGAGTTATGATATACATGACTCAAAAAATAAGAAAATAGACAATACATAACTAGGAATTTCTTAGACCAACTAGCTTGAAGCTTAGACACCACTATAATCCTCTAGCTCAAGTTATGTTTAGGTTTAATCTCGTCAAACGCTCGAGGAGATGATAGAACATGAAACGTTGGTCTTATCGCACTTCATGTATCAAACTTTCAACATGTTGACAATGATAGCAATCTTTGTCATGGCTAGGTAGTGGTGGTGGATGAAATGAAGTGGCTAGATTCAAAGGATCAATTAAAGTGGTTTGAGGAGCCTCGAATGATGGAGGGATTGGTGGAGGTCCATTTAGGAATGGTTCGATCAAGAATGATGATGGTGGTAAAGATGTGTCAACTTCCATAAGGTCGGTGTTTGACTTTGGTGATTTCTTATAATCCAAATGGGATTATATGATAGAAACAGCGAAAAGGAAGCCGAGCAAGTGTTGACTCAACACCTTGATTTTGAATCATTGTTCCTCCTAATGAGGAGAATGTTGTCATGAAGCGTATGAGACGGCCTAGGTGGCAAGTCCTCTAAATTGTAGAGGTGAGGTGATGATTGTGGGGATGTAAAGAGATAGCTCTAGGAACCAATGGTGATGGTTTAGTGGAGATGATATTGTTTGGCCTAGGAGGTATGGTGGTGTTTGGCATAGGTAATTTTGTGGGTACTACCCTTCTAGGAGTTGGTTTGATTGGATGATGAAGGTTTGTTGGTTTGACCGGAGATGATTCGGTTGAAGAGATTTCGTGTACAACACGAGCCCTTTTGATGGGTGGTTCTTTGGTGATAAGTTGTTACTTGGGGTTTTCTCATGATGAGATGATTTGAAGGATTGCAAAAGCTGAAAGTTAGGATGAGAGTGATGACTATGGAGATCCTAACAAGGTGGTTTATAAACCAAGAGATTTGGAAAGTGCATTTAAGCCTTAAGCCACTAAGATTCATTGAAATGTGATGATTAGCATGCACAAGAGTCAACTACAGAGGTTGTGCTGTTCTAGGAACTCATTTAAGATGAGATGGAGTGTTTGAGTTAGGAAGATGAGTTGAAATGATTGTTTTACCAAGATTTGTCATAAATCGTCATCCGATCCCACGGTTCCCTTCTCGAGGGATCCGCCTAGGCTAGTTCTAGGATCCGCGCGTTCGAAGCTTTATGAAAGAGTGGAAATGATGTTTCTAAGATCCTAGACCTATATCACCTGAGTGTTTCATTTCTCCCAAGTGTTTTAAATGAAGGGATGCTTAAGTGTTTGAAGGCAATGAGTGGTGTAGCTAATGATTGTTATTTATGGAAGGATTTGGAACTTTCAAAAAATACCAATGGATGAGCAAGGATGACATTAAAGATGTCAATTGAAGTTAAATGAAACTAAATGATCCTAGAGATCAGGTTGTGTCTTAGGATTGTGTTTTGGAAAACATCCTAATGGCTTTGAGATGGAAAAAAAAGGATTTGATCAACTTTGATCAATTTTGAGGTGAGGTTGATTAATGATCAATATTGTCATAATCGAAGGATTTCTAACCTAGTTGTGAGGGATCAAGTAAAAAATGAAGTGTGAGTTTTGAGAGCGGAAGGGTGATGGATTGAAATGGTAGATCAAACAAAGTCTTAGAATGTGATCTATGTGAGTTGGAAAGTGTAGGAAAGGTCAACATATCTTGATAAAGTCTTAATCAATCTTAAGACACTATGTTTAGCTTAGTGTGAGGTGTTCTAAGGATGTGTTTGACATATAATGCTTGCAATTGCATTTTCTTTTTTAGGATCCCACGGTTCCCTAGATGTAGGGATTCGTTTAGTACAACATTTGGGATCCGCTCTATCGCTAGATGTAACTTTTACTAAAGGTATGCAATGATCTTTGACAAAGCATTATATTCCAAGTTTTGTTTAAAGGAGTTCTAAAACTAGGATATCAAATGTAAGATGTTTTATTTCATGAAAGAGATAGGATTACATTGATAACCAATGAGTAGAGTAGAATCGATCCTATTTGACTATTCTAGGTTCCTTGAGTGTCTTCTCTAGGAGGATCATTATGTGTTTGATGGGTATTGGTGGAATCAAGAATGAAGAAAGTCTTCATGAGAGATATGTTTAGCGGTTCCATCATCTTGTTCACAAGTACGTACAACGGACTTTGAAATTGAGGATGGAAGTGCATAACATTTTGATAGAGGCATGTCAAGAACATTCCATAAGGGATGAGTTTATTCTTGGAGCCTTGAAGATTTGCAATTCGCCTTGCGAAGAAGTAGGCGAGATTGTATGGTTGTTGTGTTAGCAAACAAGACAACATGTGAGCACAACAAGGGGAAGAATATCTCGATTTCCCTAAGACTCCAAACATTTTCACGTAGAATAAGAGCAGACAGTTTATACTTTTCTCGGATATCCGTGTATGGATAATGTTTGGATTGGAGTAATATGGTCGAGGTTTGCATATCATGCGTGTTAATTCTTCCTAGAGGGTATGTGTGAACAATATGGGCTATTTTCTTCATTAAAATTGAAGAGAGAATCAAGAGACCAATCTTGGTGAAGGCACATTGTCCATGGTTTGGAATTCGGAGGATGTGAGCAAAATGCCCAAGGCTTAAAGTGAATTTTGGTTTTGATATAAAACCAAAGAGATAAAGAGCGATCCTCGTTACGAACGAGTTCCACTTGACGGAAGAATTCCATTATGAACCTTGGACATATCTTCTCGTTAATTTCAAGAAGACATTCTAGTCCTATGGCTCTAAGGAGGTATTGATATCTTCTTCGAATTGTAGAGAGGTGTCAACGTCCTTCATGGAAGTGACGGTTTTCGAGATTATTGAACCCACTGACATGATTGCCGGGTGTGTTGGGCTCAAGGAAATGTTTGGGGTGTGACGCTAGTGAGTGAAAAATCAAACTCGTATTCATGCGTCATAGTTGAACCTATAGAAGTGATGGGTTAATAAGGGAAGACGTTTATGGTCAACCTATAATAATCTAACGTTTTACTAGATATTCTATTAACAATTAGTATTTAGCTAACTCATGGTTTTGAAGCTCTAGTGGATTATTATTTTTAGAAAGATAGTGATTTTAATCTTGCATGAAAACTCGTTTTCAAAGAGGACGGATCCCACTTCCTTTTCAAAGGGATCCGGCTAGTGTAACTTCGGGATCCGTGGATCCGTAGTAATGTAACCGCTTTAATAATAAAAATAGGTTTTACGGTTATTGTACCATGAAGTATGTTTTATCCTACATTTTCTTTTAGCATGCATACATGACATCTAATGTATCACGAAAGAATATAACACATATAGATCAAAAGAAATGAAACACACATAATAACACAAACATCTTAGATAAAATAGATAATCAATAATATTGCATTTCAATGCTAAGGATGATACAAAGGATTGGGTAAATGACCCCAATATAGATTAACAACACAAAGTAAATGTCTCCGTATGTGAACTTCATTATAGGGAACAAAAGTGCGATGAGTGTTAGGGCGATGAGCACGAGTGCGATGTAAACCATGTTGATGACGGATCTTCTTGGTTTAGGAAGAGATGGAATGAGGAAGAAGATGAAGTTTTTGAATGAGAGGAAATTTTGAAATTGGAAAATTTGAAAAGGTGAGGTTGAAAAATGGGCGTCGAGTGGGTTTATTAATAGGGAAGGAGGAATTTTTGAAATTGTGTTTTGTTTTATTGGAAGAAATAAAGCATAAGCTCTACATACTATGACTATAGGCAGAAAAATAACACGATATGTGAGAAACAAGCTTCCTAACGAGCTACATGTAAATCATGCGTAAACACAAAAATCTACTCAAATAAAAGCCTAGCAAATAACACTTATATACTAAACAAGTATCATTTAGATATAAGTAGAAAGTCATACCTCGAATGCACTTAGGAATGTCTTTACAAATGACAGATGTCACTTAGGCGATTCCCGCTCTTATGCGTCTAAGATACCTTCTTAAGGAAGGTATTCTTGTTACCAAGCAACTCCTAAAGCTTGGTGGGTATGAGCTTTGACTAATCAATATCACAAGGAAGATTAGTGCAATTAAAAAATATATATATAAAAAAAATGTTGTTATCAACTCAACATCCAAACATATAGTTTTTGAAAAACATGGTGTTTGTTTTTATGAAAAACCTTCTTTGTAGTTTTCAATAAACAATGGATTGTATCAACTTTTTAAAGTACAGTATACTTCAAGAAACTTGGTAACGAAGCTCTGATGCCAATTGTGGAAAACTAGAAGGGGGGGTTGAATAGTTTTACCATTTAAAACTTCCTTTTAAACTATTTAGATCGACTTATGTCAATCTATTTGGTTGTGTGTGTTGGATGTTGATAAACAAGCATATAAAGATATGTAATGAAAAGATAAGAGTAAGAAGCACAAAACCACAACGCGAGTATTTATAGTGGTTCGGCTACAAGGACACCTTCCTTGCCTACTCCACTCCCGGAGTCACCTACTCGAGATTTTGTAATCACTACACCAATCTCCTTATGGCGGAGAAGCCTTCACAACGTCGCTTAACCTTTTTCCACCAGGTACAAAGCTAAATACCGAGTTCTTTCACACCAAGGCAACCACACCTAACACAACGTCGCCTACCCTTTATACGATTGCTAGGCTAACCACCGAGGTTCTTTCACACCTTAGGTGAACTACACCTTCACAACGTCGCCTACCCTTTATTAGGTACTAGGCTAAGCACCTAGTTCCATTGCAATGGAGGAACTACTACCACACTACACCAACGACTAATCCCAAAGGAGATCTACTCCTTTACAACATCATCAAGGACATCAATATCCTTGGATCTAATGCTAGTCTATCTAGTACATCGAAACACACCATATCGAATGTACATCTAAGGCACCTTTCACTAATGCCTTTGATATGATCTACAAGACACCTTTCACTAATGTCTTTGATTAGATCTACAAGACACTTTTCACTAATGTCTTGTGTCTTCACTTCTAAGCACCTTTCACTAATGCTTCTTGTCTTGACTTCTAAGCACCTACCACAAGTGCTTATCCTATAGACGATAGATACCCTTCACTAATATCTTCGTCTTGACACTTGAGACATCTTTCACTAATGTCTTTAACACTACGCTTCTTTGAAGAAAGAAAGGGATCATCAACAAGAGGACTTCAATAGCCTTGATGATGAGGAAGCATGGCAACTCATGGACTTGAGCTTGCTCGACTTCAAAGGTGGTGATCTTCCCTTTAAGAGGAACCTAAAAGATCACACAAAAACAAAACTACAAACATAGATCTCTTGGATCTAAGGTTAGTGAGTTTTAACTCAGGGGAGAAAGTATGTTGGAGAGGGGTAAAGTATAATGAAGAAATGGCTCACTATTTATAGAGGAAAAACCTACTGTTTCCCCGGATCCCACGGATCCCTTCCACTTGGGATCCGTCTAGCACAAAGCTAGGGATCCGTGGTCCGCTCCTCTTTGCCCATGGGTATTTTGGGTTATGGGTCATGGGTCATGGGTCATGGGTCATGGGTTATGGGTTGATCCATGGTTTTTTATCTAGATACAATGTACCTTAAGGATACATTGAACTTGTGTAGGTGGTATATATAAAACCATGGGTTATGGGTCAAAACCATTTGCTAGTTTTTAACCTTTTTGTATATACTTGTATTTACCCAATTTAGCATATACTTGTTTTTACCCATTTTAGTGTACTTAATATAAGTATGTATTAACCCAATATGTAAACACTAGTTGTTGTACATATGTATCTAACTCATAGAGTTACTTAAACTTGTTAAGCCAATATGTAAACACTAGTTGTTGTACATGTGTATCTAAAATATAAAATCACTTAATCTTGTTATAGTGTTTTATGTGAAAACGTAAGTGTGTTAGAAAACTATTAGTTCAAACCATTTACGTATTTTATTTGTTTCGTTAATATGATTTTACTTTTGTTATCAACAAAATATTAGAAGATCGTAAAATATAAATAAACATTTTTACGGCTTATTTGTATTAACACACTGGTTGTTAGATCAGCTAGGAAAGCACATATGGCACCATCACTAATGTTATCACTAACAGTGGTATTATTAGCAATAGCAGTAGAAACTTCATAAGCAGTAGTGGATGCTTCTTAAGAACTTTTATGGTTTGTAGACACAAAAGCAATGTTCTGTGAAGAAGAGGATGAGCCAGCAATGTTCTTTTCAGACTCATAAACCTTCAAGTTGTTGTAGAGATTGTCAAGAGTCATTGTATCAAAATCATCTTTATTTCTCCACACAACTGTGTGCATAGCCCATTATGGTGACAAACTTCTGATGAACTTAAGATTGATATCTTCTTGATTAATTTTATAGTCCACCAGTTTCAAATGACTTATGAGCTTCTGCAATCTGTTGTAGGTTCCATCAAGATTCTCTCCATTAAGAGCAGTGAAGTTTTCAAGTTGATGTTTGAGCATATTATTCCTGGATTTCTTTGTAGCATCATTACCAGTAAATCTTGTTTCAAGAGCATCCATAAGCTCCTTTGCAGTCTCATACTCTTGAAAGTCCAAAGCAAACTCATTAGGTATTCCCATACAGAGAATAATGTGAGCCTTTATCTCCAGCTTTCTTTTAGCCTTGTCAACTTCACTAACAATACTAATAACCTTACCATCATCACCCTTCTTAGGTAGAGTATCACCATTCTCAACAACTTCCCAGATGGTGTAGTCAATCATGCGAATGTATTGCCTCATTCGCATTCTCCAAACTTGAAACTCACCTCGCTCGGCATGGGTACCTTTGATCAGTAACCATATGAGTTTCATCAGACATCTTGATTTTCTTGAATAAAACATATCTGAGTTAAAACGACTTCTTCTTGATCACAACTTCTAGATCACAAGCTCTGACACCACTTGTTGATCCCAGTTGAGCAAACGATCTAATGTAGAAGCTGATTTAAACTTGAACAAACTGTTAAACACTACGCGGAATTTAATGTTTAACCTTAAGAAGAATAACAATACAAAACACTAAACACCTCAATATTATTAATACGAATACTCTGAATAGTATTAGGGTTTTACAACCTTGAAGTGTGTCAACTTTAGATATATCTAACACGTATATCTAACTCTAACCTATGACCTCCTTTTATAGGCAAGGAGTCATTTACAAGATACAATACGTAACCTACAAGATAAATATCTTTTCCATATTTATCTAATACAAAACATTAAATCGGCATATAAAACTAGCAATGTATATATTACATTAGCAGTGGTTACATGAGACTACTAGCCGTGGTTTAACATAGCAGTGGATTCCTTTCTTCTAGCCGTGGTTTCCTTTAAGCTAGCCGTGGTTCCATACTTAGAATAATTCCTTTCATAGGAACCTAAAACCAACAGTTCTTAACTCGTTCTTCTTGGTTATTGGCGAATATTTGGTTCTTAATCGGTTCCAAGTCGGTTCTTGGCGAATATCCGGTTCTTAACTAGTTCTAACTGGTTCCTACTAGTTCTTGGCCGGAATTATCGGTTCCTAACTGGTTCCTTCTGGTTCTTGGCCGGAATAGGCAGTTCTTAGCTGGATCTAAATGGTTCTTGGCCGGAATAGCTGGTTCCTATATGGATTTAACTCATTCTTGGCCAGAATAGCCGGTTCTTAACTGGTTCTTGGCCGGAATATCCGGTTTTTAGCTGGATCTAACTGGTCCTTGGTTGGAATAGACGTTTCTTGGCTGGATCTACTTGGTCGAAATGGTTGGTTCTTACTGATTCTTTGCCAGAATAGGCGGTTCTTAGCTGGATCTAACTGGTTCTTGGCCGAAATAGCTGGTTCCTGTTTGGATCTATCTGGTTATTGGCCGGAATAGCTGGTTCTTAATTGGTTATAACTGGTTCTTAGCCGAAACAACTAGTTTTTTAACTAGTTCCTACTGGTTCTTGGCTAGAATAGCTAGTTCTTAACTGGTTCCAACTGGTTCTAGGCTGAATAGGCAGTTCTTAGTTGGATCTAACTGGTTCTAGGCCAAAAATAATGGTTCTTATCTGGATCTAACTGGTTCTTGGCCAAAATGGCCGGTTCTTAACTGGTTCTTACTGGTTATTGGCGGGAATAGCTGGTTCTTAGTCGTAATAGTGGTTCTTAACTAGTTCTAACGGTTCGTCTTGGTTCTTGGTCGAATAAGCGGTTCTTAGCTAGATCTAATCGGTTCTTGGCAGAATAATTGGTTCCTATTTGGATCTAACTAGTTATTGGTCGAATAGTGGTTCTTAATCGGTTCTAACGGTTCTTGGCCGAAAATCCGGTTCTTAACTAATTCTAACGGTTCCCTCTTGGTTCTTGGTGGAATTATCGGTTCCTAGCGGTTCTTGGCTGGAATAAACAGTTCTTAGCTGGATCTAAAACGTTCTTGGCCGGAATAGATGGTTCCTATCTGGATCTAACTCGTTCTTGGCCAGAATAGCCGGTTCTTATCTGGTTCTTGGACGGAATAGCTGGATCTAACTGGTTCTTTGTTGGAAAAGACGTTTCTTAGCTGGATTTACTTGGCCTGAAGAGCCGGTTTCTTAGCCAGATCTAACTGGTTCTTGGCTCGAATAGTTGGTTCTTAGCCGGTTCACATTTAAACCAAAATTTGAATCTCGCGTAAAAATTGAACGTTTTGTTTCCTCTAAAAATTAAATGTTACTCAAATTTTCCGACCAAAATACTTTTTTTTTTTTTTGGAATTAACTTGTGTAGTGGTGGATCTAACTAGTTCTTGGCGGAATAGTTGGTGCCATCGATTCTTGGCGAATAGGCTATTCTTAATTCGGATCTAATCGGTTCTTGGCCAAAATAGTGGTTTCTATTTGGATCTAATTGGTTATTCTGAATAATTTGGTTCTTAACTCGGTTCTAACCGGTTCTTCTTGTGTTGGGAATTTCGTGAAGTATGAATTATCTTTGAAAATAACGTCAAGGAATCTCTTGAAGTACATGGATTCTTTGAAGGAATCTCTTGAAGTAGATGGATTCTCAAGAAGATCTAATTACGCTGAAGTAATGAAGCCGTGTAGATGGTTTCTGGAGATAGTTATTCCACGTATTCTATAGTATTTCTCTTGATATAGTTAATCGGTATTAGTTTGTTAGGATATGCATGAGCTATTTTAGGTAGTGATATGCATTTATTTTATATTATTGTTTTATTTAGGGTTCCTTGTATATAAGGGCGATGTCTTTGTATTAAGTAGACTTGAACAAAAGAAAAACCTCTGGAGAAAACATTCCAGGAAAACTCTTTAGAGAGAAGAAAAAGATCCATAGAGGATTATTGTTTTAATAAGAAAAACTTTGTTGGTAACTTTGATTGTGTTAATTATTATCCGCTGTGCATTCAATCAATCATTGTTATTATACCCTAGTTGAGTCCGGATCTTGGTTTCAACAAGTGGTATCAGAGCGGGTGGCTCTCGATCTAGGGTTAATAAGGTTTTCATGTAATTAGGGTTTATACCTTAATTAATCTACAGCAGGCAGAAATCGGATCTACTGTGTTTTATTATTGACGAACAGAAGCAGCGCTGAAAAGAGGGAGCAGATCTGCTGTTGATGGGTCAAAGTTATTATTTGGTAACTGATCGAGAAATCCATAATATATAGTGAGGTAATTATTATTTGTTTTTTCTTGGTTGGCGCATCATTGAATCAGTGGCTGGTTTTCTTTGTCTTGTCACGTGGCTACAGATTCATGAGTTTGATGATCCTCGGTCATTCACACGTTATGACTTAATGTTATCTGTCGTTTTGTAAATTGCAAATAAAAGTCAAGATAATATGCGTGGGATCATGACATTATTTTATTCGATCATATGGGGTTGATAAAGTTAACGTGAGCACAATTTGATAACACGTGGGTTTGACTGTTCGGTACTCATAACAGTTTAATTGGTCAACGAGTTTGAAGTTTTGAGGGGGTCAAAAGTTGCGGCTTTTGTGATACTCCGTATTAGGTTTTGCTTGTACTGATTCACACGTGGGTTTGGAACGAAATTAATTGAATATTCATCCTTGGTACTGATTTCCGATTGTCAAATAAACAAGAGAAGGTCACGTGTGGATTCAGTATAATTAATGATCATGTGGGTTCTTGTTCCTTCTGAACACACTCGTCATTACTACTGAAGCATTATTCTTATTCGAGGGTCCTTGGTTCCAATTGGTATATTAGGTTATCACGTGGGTCTTTGTTATTCTTTGGTGTCACTGAATTGTGAGTGGCTGTGTGGGTTTTGGATTACACGTGGGTTACACTTAATTGGTGGTCCCATGATTTCACTCATATAGCAGTTTGACTAGTCCTTCCTGACATTTTGTTGCTGATGGCTATCGTATTAATGTGAGACAACATACAAGTCTTGTATTTGATTAGCTGTTTTGGAAGGTCCCCACAGATTATTTATACTTGCCACACTTCAGCAGTATCATTTCCTAGTATTAGTCCTTCTGATCTAATATTAGTGGACGAAGACGTTTTTGTACTGGTCAAGTTTAGTATTTGGTTTATATATTAGTACTTTATAATGGCAAAATTTGATAGGGATGATGGTATGTTACCTTATTTGATGGATGATGAGTACGAGGTCTGGGCTAAGAAGATGGAACACTGGATCAAAAATAATGATATGAATATCCGGAAGGTGATCCAAAATGGCAACGACTTGAAAAGAATGGAAGTGATCGTGAAGGAAATCTCTTTTTCATCCTCCAACATTGCGAGATGAACACATTCTTTGTACAAAGAGAGTCAAAGGCGAACTATCTTGCTTAAATCTATTCTGCTTGATCATGTAGCGATTTTCGTTATATGGATGATGCAAGTCGTATATGGGATGCACTCAAAGAAAGGTATGGTGGAAAGGCTGAATTCAAGAAGATGAGCAAGGAAGGCGATCTTTGCGAGGTTATCTTGAAGAACTTGCCGATCCACACTATGCATTCATGGGCATCTCTGGGTACATACTTGTGATTATAGTTGTAAAGAGATATAATGAACTAAAAGAAGCCTATGATATTTTGAAACCTAAATATAATGAATGCTATGTTGAAGTTGAGGCTTATAAGCAGGCCTTAAAACATTAGAAAGACAAAAGTATGGTTTCAAAAGAATCGGATAGCTTATGATGAAAAGATAAGTGTATTAGAAAGGGATCTCGAATGTGCTAAAAATGAGTTAAAGTGGTGCGAGAAGTTAAGAGCGGGATGTAGTGTCGGAAAATTTAGAGCTTAAAGATAAACTTAATGAGGAAATTGCTAGGCATAAAGAATGGCTATTAAATGGAAACAAGTTAGCTAGTCGCATTTATGGTAGTCAATCGAGACATCTAGGATAGGTCTAGGCTTTCAAAAATATGTAGGTCCTGAAGCTAAATATGATGGGCGAAAACTACACCGTGAAGCTTAGCTAATTATGTAAAGAAGGTGAATTACATGCTATCCCCGGTCCTATTAGAGGAGAATTTATGCTGTGACCTTTCCATTACAGATTGACTTTGATGGATCGCACCATTTATATGGCAAAAGTCAGTGACTTGCCGCACCTTAGTATCAAACCTAATGACTATGTCTCTTGTTACGAAAGTGACAAGTCATCGGACCTAAAGTCCACCGACTATGCCTCATGTGATTCAAGTGAAAAGTCTCGACTCACTTTCAAGCACACACCCATGACCACACCCAGTCCAAGTAGCTAATCTTGAGCCCAATATTCTTGAGCCCAAACGAAGCCGGTTACTTCGTCTGCTCAACACAATTTTGCTTCTAGTCTGTTCCTGATAAGTTTAAATGTCATAAACAAAGTTGTGTTAAGAATAAGTCATTAAGAAGAAATCTTGTTTTGTGTGTGGTAGTAAACTCCATCTTATTAAAGACCGTGATTATCATGAGAAAAAGATGGGTGTTTCCTCGCCATAAGACTTCTAGACCCATGGACTAATGTTGCTAGTATACCTCATTTGTTCCCAAAGTCGCACATGTGAGTAGGTAAACCGGTTCCCTCTTGGTAAGCCAAAGGTGTCTCGCATCTGTTACACGGACGAGCTTAATAGGCCTTTTCGAGCCCTACGGTGGAGGATATTCTTCACCGTTACTCTTGGATGGTGGAGCAGTGAGCTAGGCTTATGCCCTGTCGACCTACTAGTTCTTATTTTCGGTCATATACACCTTATGTATCTCATATGAATATGGCACATGGTGGAGTTAGGTGGCAGCTGGCATAAGCCCTCAAAAGTTATTCTTGGAAAACTCGAAAGAAAGGTTCATTACGGGTACCCAAGAAAAATAGTCTTTGTCGGTGCATTGATTGAGGGAGGCATAAGCCTAAGGGAGGCTTATTATTGTTGTATATTGTCTTAACCATTTTTGCGATGTTGGATCCTCATATACCTAAGGGAGGCTTAGTGTTTCACGACACTACAAGCTGTCTTTGGTTTCTCTTGATGCTTGATGGTTTATTTTCATGTTTTGGTTATTTATTTATTTTTCTTTATTTTATATTTCGTTTTAAAAAAAAAAAAAAAAAAAAAATATTATTTCTTTTCTTAGTTAAAAAAAAAAAAAAAAAAAAAAAAAAGCTCAACTTTATGCGTATTCGGTTTACTCTTTCTTGCTGCGGTTTTGGTGTTGGTTAATTACCATACTACTAATGGTTTCATCTCACCATGTCTTTCGACACAAGAGTTGACTAGCCCGAGTGATTATGGCTTGTGGTAAAGGCTGCATGAAATCCATAAATGGTAATCAACTCACCATGATGATGACGGTATTCCATCAAAGAGTTGGCTAGTCCAAAAGCAAGCGGTTTTGGTAAAGACATCTTAATTCGTTGATAGTTCTTTGATTTACTAAAAATCGAGGGTTATCAATGTACCTGGTCTCACACACCAAACATTGGCTAGTCCCGAGCAAGCGGCTACGGTAAAGACATTTCAAATCCGTTTATATGGTTCTTTGGTTTGCTAATAAATCGATGGTTATCGGTGTACCATGGTTTTCGAATGAAACATTTGGCTACTCCGGTAGTGATGGCTATTGGTAAAGAGACATCAAATCCATTATTTTCAATGATTCACTTCTCACAGAGTTAACACTCGGATGTGATGAGAATAGTATGAAACTAATTTGTTTTGATGTATCTTTTGTCATTTGTTCTTTGCAAAGATCCGGAGTTTCAAAGTTTGTCATCATAGAGATGTACTTGTTTTGATTCTTTCTTTGCGATGTTTGAGTACAATCCTCAAGTTACGAGCGTTAAAGTACTATCGAAACCGAACTTAACCATGTCAAATTCCGGTTTAGGGAGGATTGTTGGGAATTCATGAAGTATGAATTATCTTGAAAATAACGTCAAGGAATCTCTTGAAGTACATGGATTCTTGAAGGAATCTACTGAAGTAGATGGATTCTGCTGAAGATCTAATTCTGCTGAAGTAATGAAGCCGTGTAGATGGTTTCTGCGGAGATAGTTATTCCGCGTATTCTATAGTATTTCTACTGATATAGTTAATCAGTATTAGTTTGTTAGGATATGCATGAGCTATTTTAGGTAGTGATATGCATTTATTTTATATTATTGTTTTATTTAGGGTTCCTTGTGTATATAAGGAACTGATGTCTTTTGTATTAAGTAGACTTGAACAAAAAGAAAAACCTCTGGAGAAAACATTCCAGGAAAACTCTTTAGAGAGAAGAAAAAGATCCATAGAGGATTATTGTTTTAATAAGAAAAACTTTGTTGGTAACTTTGATTGTGTTAATTATTATCCACTGTGCATTCAATCAATCATTGTTATTATACCCTAGTTGAGTCCGGATCTTGGTTTCAACATACTGGTTCTTGGTTGGAATAGCCGGTTCTTAACTGGTTCCTAGTGGATCTTGGCCGGAATTGCCGGTTCTTAATTGGATCCTACTCGTTCTTGGCAGGAATAGGTAGTTCTTAGCTGGATCTAACTGGTTCTTGGCCGGAAAAACTGGTTCCTACTTGGTTCTAACTGGTTATTGGCCGGAATAGCTGGTACTTAACTGGTATCAACTGGTTCTTGGCCGGAATATCTGGTTCTTAACTAGTTCTAATTGGTTCCTACTGGTTTCTTGGCCGGAATAGTCGGTTCTTAACTGGTTCCTACTGGTTCTTGGCCGGAATAGGCATTTCTTAGATGGATCTAACTGGTTCTTGGCTGGAATAGTTGGTTCCTATCTGGATCTAACTCGTTCTTGTCTAGAATAGCCGGTTCTTAACAGGTTCTTGGCCGGAATTGTCGGTTCTTAGCTGGATCTAACTGGCTCTTGGATGGAATAGAAGTTGCTTAGTTGGATCTCTTTGGGCTCAAGAGCGGTTCTTAAATTTGGATCTAGCGGTTCTTGACCGAATAGTGGTTCTTAGCGGTTCTGATTAAACCAAAATTTGAATCTCGCGTAAAAAATAAACGTTTAGTCTCCCTTAAAAAATTAAAGTTTACTCAAATTTTCCCGCCAAAATACTTTTTTTTTATGTTTTTTGGAATTAACTTGTGTAGTGATGGAGCTAACTAGTTATTGATCGAAATAGCTGGTTCCTACTGGTTCTTGGCCAAAATAGGCTGTTCTTAGCTGGATCTAACTAGTTCTTGGCCGAAATAGATGGTTCCTATTTGGATCTAACTGCTTATTGGCCGGAATAGCTGGTTCTTAATTGGTTCTAACTGGTTCCTAGCCGAAATAGCAGGTTATTATCTAAACATTTGAATTTCTTCTATCGTGTGTAGCTTATGGCTTGATGACCTAATGTTGGTTATGTGGAGCATGTTTTTCCTAGGTCGATTACATTTTAAACTTCATTTTTCTCAATTAACCAAACATTCTTATTCTACCCCCACCAAGTCCATATAACCATAACCGAAACACCTTTTTTTCTACTCCAATCTAATGTAGTCTTTACTACTACGCCAATCTTACAACCATGTCTGTAATGGTTTATGTTCATCCATCACCTCACCCACCCACTTAACCTTTAAAATTGAGATTTTCTAATCAAAACCCATATTAGGAAGCAAATCACCCAAAAATCAAAATTTGGGTTTGTAATACAATTAGAAATACAAAAATCAAAATTCAGGTTTAGAATTACTATAATATTTAGAAAAAAAACTAAGCTGACATATTACATTACGATGGACCAAAGGCCTTTTGGCCAAGCGGTATGTGAGTGGCCCATCAATCAAAATATTGTGGGTTCAAGTCTCATTGAAGACATGTGAGATAAAATTTATGAGATATGTGATGTAGGTTATAATAAAGTGTCGTTCAATGGTTTTGACCAACGACCTTAGTTACATAAGTTGGTCTATAGTTATAATAATTTACTTATTATTAGAGGATATGAAGTCTTTTGGTTTAAAGCCGATGTCAACAATTAATAGTGGTTTGATTAATGTGTGCTCAAAGTATACTTTTAGTATCTATTTAGTACTCCTCAGTCTCAAAATTATTGTCCATATTTCTTTTCCGGGATGTCTCAAAATAATTATTCACCTTTCTTTTTAAGTAAAAACAAAAGAATTTAGTAAGAGAATATTCTATTTGAGTGGTTGAAAATTAAAGTGGTCGCACTTTTATTAAACTATATGATTTGTGTCTTCGACAATAATTTTAAGACAGGGTGAGTAGTTTCTTTACTATCTGTGATTATAAACAAAAGTTATGTGTTGATGCGCGTACGGAGTGCGTTCGGGGTCAAAGGAAACTTCTTTTTCGTTGAGCAAGTTTTTCAACCTCTTAGGCAGTGAACCTAATCGTTGTAGTGTAGTATTGGGTAAGCCTCGGGGATTGATATCATTCTCTAGGGGAATAGGAATGCTAGTAAGAAATGTATGACGAGAAGGTGAGGGTTGAGGATGATTCTTTTTTTTATCTTTTTATGGTTTTTTAGAAAGGTAAGGTAAAATCTCGGGGCAATTGGTTTGGGGGTGGTACTTATACCGATTACTCTACTTATCTAATTTATCTAATTATCTAGTTACTATGGGTAGCTATGTCTATTTGATGTGTGCTCGTATGATGATTAAAAATGTGTTTACCTAGATACTATTACTCCCTAGTTATATTTTATTGATCGGTTGAATTGTCACACCTTATCTTAACTCGTTGTATTCTTGAGGTCGTATGGTATGCGTGCCCCCTAGTTCTTTGAGGTTATCTCTCGTTTATGACATACGAAGTTGGCAAGCCTAAGCTATTTCATCCATAAGCCACAACATCATAAAGCATACTCAAGCATTAAATACAAGGAATGATGCCTAGTTGCACTCCTAAGCCAATTTACAATTAAGAAACAACCTAAAAATAATCAATAACTAGGTTTCATAGATCTAAGCAAACACACAACAAATTTAGCTAGACATGGTAAACAAGCAAACATACACACAATCAATCGAATATGGGATAGACATAATGATACTTTGGATTAAAATACTTATCTCAATGTGTAAAATAGGGTATGGGACCCTAAGATACTGTCTAAATCGTACTACAAGCGATTTAGGGTTTTCTCCAAAGTCTACCTCCTAAGTGCGGAAAAATCAAATTCATACATAGATTTACAAATGCGACGGCGCACTTTTTGCATGGGGCGTCGTCGACTCACCGTCATTATGGTTTCATCTGGGCCAGTCATCGATGGAGCGGCGTCACTTTAGAGTTGTGGCGCCGTTCTTGATTGGGACATCGTCTTGATTCTAGATCCGGGTCGTTCGAGGTTGAAAGCGTGAGTGAAGCCCTCGATATTAAGGCATGGCGTCATCGGGTTATAAGACCATAATTTTCTTGGTATCGGCGTGCATGTTTTGATCAAGTCATCATAAAGGGGGCGTTGCCCTTTGATTGGGATGCCGTCAGTCTTGTTGATCGACTTTGAGTGGCTTGATCTTGACTTTGTGATGAGTGTCTAAATACTCGTCATTTTGTACCATCTAGCTGCAAATCATCCGAAAACACTGTAAATACATCAAAATAATGAAAATATCACAAATCAGTGTTTTATGTGTTTTAAATGCAAAATATCAAAATCGGATGAAAAACATATCAAGTTTGCAAAATTGGCGGTTTAGTCCCCAAGTTTCAAAGTTGTCAAAAGCAGTCCACAGTAAATCAAAATGTGGAATTTTATCATTCAAGGTCCACGAAATATTCTAAATTGTCAAAAATGATCTTTGAATGAATTTTTGGTCAAATGGCGTAAAAGGTCCTTCAAGTTTAAAAGTGTCAAAAATAGTCCTTGGATTTATAAAATGGATTTTATGCAAAAGTGGTCCTTGTACTATTAAAGAATGGCAAAATGGTCCTTATAATAAGTTTAGACGAACTTTATGGATTCGAAACCTTTGATTTAATTAAGTTACTAGCCACGAGCTCACCAGAAGTTGCATAAAATGTTAAGATAGCAAAAAAATTCTTTGTATTCCTATCTTCAGAATGAGAACACAAACTATCCAGAAATTTTCCTACATGGGGGTTGATCCTTATGGTAAGTATTCATGCTTTTCAAAGATGGAAAAATCATTTAGGGATACTTCTCAGTGATTAAATGTTTCACCAACAGTGTATAATTCATTAGTAAAATGTGAAATTTGGGTTTTTTGGATTGAGAGGTCCTCTATTGAAGCAAGCGATAAGTGGTTTAAGGGGAATTTATGAAAATTAGGTTCCCTTTCATTCTATATCATTTTTGGGTTTATACGTTTGTTGACATGGGGAAAATCCAACCATTCTTAAAAATTTTTCTTGAGAGAGCAAAATTTGAAACTTAAAATTTGGGACTCTTCCGGGTTTACCCACCATGTGGGACTTCTAAAGGAGTTTGGAAGGATGATCCTTGAACTGCAACAATCATTTGAAAATTGAAATTGAACATCGAGTATTAGAAAAATTACTTTGATCAATTTGTTCCAAAAGACAGTATTTAACGGGAACTGTCAACTATTACAAAGGCAAAGAAGATATCCTTTTCTATCAAAATGCTTATAATTCTTAAAAAAAAATTGCGATTCTCGGTTATTAACCCAAGTTTAATCGAAAGAATTAACCTGACCCTGGATTATCTCCGGTTTCGGTTTAAATTTCTATAATGGGTTCGATTAAAATAATGGGGTATTCATGCCAAATGGTCATTCACGGATTCAAAATGTTCAGTCGTTTGAAAATTCGGGAAACCAAACTTTAGTCCAACAATATGGGGTTTTATACAAGTTTTGCTTCCTCTTCCCATTTGGGAAGAATTCCATTCGATAGTTTCCCTCTGAAATTTGATTAAAGATGCGTTTCAATAATGTTTACAATTTGTTTTTTGGCTTACCCGTTTTGAAAATTCTCCATAATTTCAAATAATCTTGAAAATAATGTAACCCAATTCTTTTGGGGGCATTTTTTTGGAGATATTTTGCGATCTGATGGGTGATGCAAGCTTTACTAAATTATAAATTTTGCAATTTGACAAAGGTTTAACTAGCTTAAGATTTCTGTTTTCTGCCATCTAATTTGCCCAAATTGTTCGGATTCACTCATACCAAAAATGGGTTCAACGGATTTAGATTTGTAAGGCGTGAAAATTATTTTTGATAAAAGCGGTGAACTTCAAATTTCAAAAACACAAAATGTCTAAATGCATTCGAGCCAAACGGTTTTAAAAATTATACCGTTGCTTGACCATCCCATTGCAAATCATTGGTTGAACCAAATTTTAAATTGTTAAACAATGGCAACGAGACCTGATTTTCCCGAAAATATATCTATAAAAGCATCAGGTTGTCATCCCAAAAGATTGAAGAACTGGCAACTCAGGGTTGTCTATAAATTATATATTTTTATCATCTGGACTAAGATGGTCACAATTTTAAAACTTCAGAGAAAATTTTAAAAGAATCATACGGTTATGAGTTTTGCAAATATTCATAAGGCATGATTCGGGACAAATCAAAAGGTTGACCTTTATCAAAAAATGCCACAATTTTCAAACCAACTTTGTCACGTTTAAATTTGAAATTTTTCAAAGGTCCAATGTGTTAAATTTCAAAAAGAAAAAATTTCCATTTGTCCATCGTTTAGTTAAAAATAATACTTGGGGCATTTTAAAATGGTTGGATAAAGTTCCCTACATTTTAAAATGTTTAAACTCCCAAATCCCTGGTTTGGCTCCAAACTTTGGGGATGTCACATTCGTATGACCTTGAAAGATCTTAAAAATGGACACCTCCTTTGATTATCCAAAAGTCAAATTTCCAAAGCCTAGTATAAATCCTAAAATGACCACGGAGGGGAAATGGCTTAAACCGAACCCTCCCGTTATATAATTTTGCAATGGATCCGGCCAAAAGCTATTATTCTAAAATTTTTTTGACCAAAGTTCATTAGGGAAATGCCATTTAACATCCGATTCTTTACTTAAATTCAAAGTTAAATCCAAACTTTCATGTATTGATTTCAAGAAACTGTACTGAATCATTTCAAAACAAATCCAATGGATTCCCATGTTTTTTGTTAATGAATAAAATGGAAAAAAAAAAATTTTCAAATCAATTTAGTCCCGTTTTGGCAAAAGGTGCGACCAATTGTGATCAAGAATTGGATTTATATTAATCCAAAAATTTAAAAATTTCAAAAATTTGTTTTTTGGTTGTTTCAAAATTCCTTGTATTAAATCATTTTGGTAAAAATTCAATTTTAATCATTTTTTTGAAAATTTTTCTTAATTAATTTGAAATTCTATAATTAAAATGAGGTTTGGTCTATTTGTTGGTAATCCATGAAACTCTTTAATATATCCAAAGACCATTTTAAAATTTTAAAAAGGCAAAAGTAAATAACCTTTATTTGCCAACAAAACCAATTTAAAAGTAAATAAAATTTATCAGGTTTAAAGAATTAAAGCAAGTCAAACATTTGGTTACAGTTCATGGTCTATGGGAAATCATCTTGGTTCTTTTCGAAATATACTATTACTCAAATTAAACCAAAGGTTATTGTTATTATTAAAACTGTTATTATTAAAATTGAATGATTAAAATTAAAGCCGAAATTATATTGTTTTAATTCAATTCAGAAATATAAAATTAGTGCAATTGAGTTAATCAATTTAAATGTCAAAAGGAAAAATGTGGTTTAATTAGTTTAAAATTCAAATTTTGAATTTATAGGAAATCGTTTTGCAAATTTTTAAAAATTCAAAATGTCTTTTAAATTTAAAATGATTTATTAAGTTTTTATTAAAATGCTTGGTCTTATTAAAAAGGTTGTTTTGAAACATCCAATTCAAAAACCCAATTTTATTAACCTTAATACCCATAAACCTAGAAACACTGTTATTAAAGGTAACCATTACAGTCTTAGGATTCCTAGGTTTTCACTTTCAAATCACTGCAACAATTTCATTCACAAAACCAATCGTTTTTACTAAATTGATTTTTTGGAACATTTAAGAATTATATCTTTGTTTGGTTCAAGGTTCGAAATGGATGTTTTGAGTTAATTTTATAAAATTGAAATGTTATAGGAAAGTTCTTATTTATGAGTTTTACTTAACAATTGTTTATTAAATTTTAAATTCGTTAATTTTTAACTTTAGTTAAATTTGTTAATTCATTTATTTAATGTTTAACTCTAAGTCTTTGGTTTTGCAAATTTTGGTTGGGATTGCAATAAGTCTTTGAAACTTAAAAGAACTTAGGTCTAAATGTATACTTTTTCCTTTAAAATTTTTAAAATAAAGATCAAAGTTTATTAATATACGTTTTTATAAATAAAAGGTTTTCTGTTTTGTTTCTTGTAAAGTTAACCAAGTTTCTTTACTGTTTTGTTTCAATAGTTCTTGTTGCAAATTTTAGTTCATTAACAATTTACTTATTTTTTAATTTTATTTAAACTCATTTTTCGTTATAATCTTTTAATTTAAAATCTTTTGTATAAATATTTAATGTTGTTTTAATTTAGTTTTGGCCTTAAATTTGTATTATTTAATATTATTTTTAACATTAAGTTGTTTACTTTAAATCTTTATTTAAAGATTTGTTTAAAGTGGTAGATTGATAACTCTTTAATACTATGTTAATTTTGTTTTTCTTTGATTGTCATTCTTTAAAAAACTTTTTTTTTCTAATAGTTTTGCATAATTGCTTTGTTTCAATTGTTTTTAACTAATCGTTAGTTTATTTCATTATTTTCTAAAATTGGTTTTTTAATCAATTTTAAATTTTGGTTTATAAATAAATTTCATTGGGTTTAATTATTTTCTTTTTTGATTATAAAATTTTGATTAAATTAATTAAAATTAGTTTACTTAATTTTCTTTTTATCTTACTTTTTTTACCTTTAAAAAGTGATTTTCAATTAAAGTAAAATTAAGTTGTTAATTTTAATTTGGTTTGAAAAACATCCCTTTTAAATTTATTTTAGCTTATTTAAGAAATAAGTCTTTCCATTTATCAAAAACAAAAATTTTCTTATTTCCTTTCAAATCTTTGTTTTTTAGCCATTTCATATTTTTAATTTTATTTTAATATATTTAAAATTAAAGTATTAAATTATAATAATTTTAATTAAAAAATTATTTTCAAATTAATTTTTTTAATATTTTATTGTTAAAATTTTATTGTTAAATTTATTATTTTCATTTTTTTATTATAGAATTTTATTTATTTAAAACCTAAAATTAAAAATATATTTTTATTTTAGAATTTTAATTTTTAAATATTAATTTTAGAATTAATTTTTATATTTTTTATTAAATTTAGTTTTTAATTTTAATTTTATAATTAAAATTAAATAGTTAATTTAATATTTATAATATATTTAAAAATAATTTTTTAAATTATTTAAAATTAATTTTAGTTTAAAAATTATTTTAGTATTTATTTTTTTATTTAATTATTTTTTTTATTTAAATTTAAAGGTGTAATTGATAGTTTTAGTTTTTATGTTGTTAAATAAATTTTTTTAATACCAAATAACTCTGTATTATTTAAGGATTTAATTTAGGGAATTAGTTTTAAAAAAATTTTCTAATTTCTTAAAATCATTTTTATTTAGGATTAATCGCAATTTCATTGATACTTTTAAATTTTTATACCAAGTTGTTTATATTGTTAACTTTGGAATGAGAATTATTTTACATTAAGATAACTAAAAGAAATTATTCTAATAAAATTTGCCCAGTGTATAATCATCCTCGAATAAAATAGTTTCTTAAATTCATCTTGTGAACTTTTCCAGTTTATATCTGTGCTTAGCACTCTTGATCATTTATTAGTATCTTTCTGAAGGCCATTTTCATCATTGATTATTTTGGGTCCATTTGATGAATAATGAATTAAATGAACTACGTGATCAAGCATACGAAACTCTTTGATCTACAAACAAAAGACAAAGAAGATTCATGACTCTAAAATCAAGAACCTGTTTTCAGCGTCGGTGATCGAGTCCTTCTTTTCAATTCAAGATTGAACATATTCTCGGAAAGCTCAAGTCCCGTTGGTGCAGTCCATTTACTATCACTAAGGTTTATCCTTATGGCACCATTGAGTTATCTCACCGATGGTCCAAATTCTAAAGTGAATGGTCATCGATTAAAGCACTACTTTGGAGGACATTCCATCCATGGTTGTCCAAGATCTACAAACTTTCCCCATGAACCATTAATGGGGATCGAGTCAAGCTTGTGACTCGGAATCAAAAACAATAGCACACACCATATGGGTTTTCACCCATATTTACATCTTCTTTCTTTGTTCTACCACCCTAGTGTGGGGAGTTTCCGCTATTGTATATAAGTTTTCTCTAAAAAAAAAAAAAAAAAAAAAAAAAAAAAAAAAAAATCATTTTCAAATAATGGCCGTAGTATTTCCTTTTCGTTCTTTGTTTCGGCATAACCGCGGTACTTTGAATATTGAGGCAATATTCATTTGATGAGTGTCCAAATACTCATCATTTTTATTATTCATCTTTAGAATGCAAAAACATCCGAAAACACTCGAAATGCATCAAAATGATGACAATATCACAAATCAGTGTTTTATGTGTTTTAAATGCAAAATATCAAAATCGATGAAAAATGTATCAAGTTTGCAAAATTGGCGCTTTAGTCCCCAAGTTTCAAAAGTTGTCAAAAACAGTCCTTTGCGTAAATCAAAATAAACAAAATGTGGAGTTTTATCATTCAAGGTCCCCGAAATATTCTAAGTTGTCAAAATGATCCTTGAATGAATCTTTGGTCAAATGGCGTAAAAGGTCCCTCAACATTGAAAAGTGTCAAAAATAGTCCTTGGATTTTTAAAATGGAATTTTATGCAAATATTATCCTTGTACTATTAAAGTTTGTCAAGTTTGGTCCTTTGATAACTTTGGAAAAGTTCGCTTTGATCCTCAAGTTTGGCGGAATTGCATATTGGTCCTTGTGTTACCTATCTAAAAACCAAACGGATCCCTAATATCTAAACCCAAAACCCAAACCCAATTGCATATCAAGCCCAATCCCACTTGAGCCTTGAACCAACCCTCGAGTCAAATATAGTCAACCCTCCCTCCTACTACTTATTCATCCCGGTCAACACTTCGAACGCGCCAAAACCAAAACCAAAGCTCATCTCCTCCAACTTTTCAAATCCACTTGATTTTCCTATCACACTCACTTGTCTCCACCTTACCTTGTCCCCTCCACTTCCACTAACACCCAAACTTCATTAATTGATTGAAACCGCTTGTACCGCTAGAGACTTTTGGCGCCAAAATCTCCAAATGGACGATTATGATGATTTGTGAAGATTCAATGGTCTAGATGAAGTGGGAAACAATCGAGAGATGTCGAGAGAGTCCAAAAGTCTATAAAGAGGAGAAGAGAAGCAATGAAGATATATAACTAGTGTAATCTTTAATTTCAATGTCGCTTTTAGCTTAAATTCAAAATTCAAAGTATGTTTTAACTTTAAAGCTTTGTATTTCAAGTTTTCCTTGTATAATAAATCTTTTGTAAGCATCAATTTCAACTCTAAGTCTTGTTTTCAGTTTATGCAAAATTTCCATGTTCAAAATTCTCATGAATGTTCAAATGTTGTTTGTAGCCTTTGTCTTGGACTGATAAGCCACATAAGCTCCTAGATAGCTTATTCAAGCTATTAGTAACCTTTAAAAGCAGTTTAGAAGTAAAAAAGAAAAATCACCAAAAATACCAAATAAATTAGTGAAAAATATAAAATCACAAGAAATGGAGATCAAAGCTGGAGCAGGGTGAATATTGGATTGCCCTGGGTTAGTGGCTTAGTGGTAAGCCTATAGGAGTGGTCTTTTGATCTTGGTTCTGTGTTTTCAGTGGGATAGCCTCTTGTAAGCTTTTAACTCAACTTTTGCATTTTACTGTACAAGTGTTCATTAGCTTGAATCTCTGTTTCTTTATGTTCATTAGTTATAGTTAAGTGTATTTAAGCATTAAAACAGTTACTTGTTCTCTTTAATTTGTATTTAGTAAAATCTCATTTTGACAGTTAAGATAGCATTAGTGTAATTCTAGAGTTTTATGTTGTTAGTGTTGTTGTTTAATGCTTATTTAGCCTTCATATATGATATTATAAGGTCCGGAATCGGTGCATGGTTTTAATCTTTGAAAGTCTTTGAAAAGTTTCAAAACAGCTTATATTAAGTGGTGTTTGGATTTGTTAGTTAAGCGTGTTATAAGGTTGTTTGAGTTTGTCCTTGTTTGCTTTATGTTACATTAGTGCCTAATATCTCGCTTTAACAAGAAAAACAAGAGTCATTTGTTAAAAAGTCAAAATTAGCTTTTGATCAAATCTTGTGTTAACTGTTGGATTTTCATGATCCATGATCTTGGTTTTGTGTTCATAAGTTGTCATTGTTGATCAAATCAGGTCTTAGTTCACCTTAATACAACATAATCGGTGATTAGAATCAATTTAAAGTTCATATAAGTCAACTTAGTGTTTTTCTTAAAAAGTCAAAATTTTCAATTTGGTCGTTTTGAATAAAATAGATAATTTTAGTGTGTGTTTAATATTGAGTTTTAGCCTAAAAGCTTTTGGAATATTAAAGTTTAGTTGCTTAACTTAATTAGAAAATGTTAGTTCACTGCTTAGCTTATTAAGTGCTTTTACTCGCCTTCTTTTGAGTACCTCTTCAAAATATGCCACTGCACGCTTTTAGTAGTCAATTTGATAAGCTCATTCAGAGCTTATTAGTTGGTCTAATCTTGTGATTCTTGGTTCTTTGGAAAGTGACCTAGCCATCTTGAGGTCCCAAGCTTAAAATTCCATTTTCTAGCTTGTTTGCTAGGGTAATGCAATAAGCTCAAACTTTGTCCCATTTCTGCCTTAGAACAACAAAAAGCCAAGTGCTTATCTTCTTATTCATAGCTTATCAATATGGATATTTGTGTCTTTTAGCTTCATTTGAGTAGCATTAGCTTGTTTGTAGCTTATTTCACTTTTGTTCCAATTTATAAGCTTGTTTGAGCTTAAAACATCAAATAAGCTCTTAACCTTTAGCTCATTGGGATCAAACCGCTTATTTTTAGTTTGTAAAATTTTGTTTTCTTTAAAGTTTCTTAATATCGAGTAGTTAACTAGTTTTCAAAAAGAAAATCCACAAAAACATCATTTTAAATATAGTGATAGCGTTTATTTAATAGAAATTAGCTTTTTGATTTTTCTTTTCAGCTTATTATTAAGCAAATCTAGTTTTTATATTTTTCTTAGTTTTCTGTCACCTTAAGTTATTTTTAGAAAAAGTTTCATAATTTTCCTAATCTGTTTAGTATTTATTAGAATTTTAAATAGTTAAAAGTATTAAATAATTAGTAATAAATAATTAAAAAGCATAAAAATATCTTTTCAGTTTTAAAATTAGTTTTATAATATTCTAGATTTTCTAAGTTAAAATTTTATTTTTCCGTGTTAATTTTATATTTTCTAGTATTTAAGTGTATTTTAAATAGTAATTAATTAGTAATAAATAGATAAAAGTGTAAAAATATATTTTCAGTTTTAGAATAAGTTTTATAATATTTTAGATTTTTCTAAATCATAATTTTATTTTTCTAGCCTTATTTCATATTTTCTTTTATTTTAGAGTATTATTAAATAGTTTAAAATAGTTTTAATTAATAATAATTAAATAAATAGTTGTAAAAATAATTTTCTTTTTCTAATAATTTTCTTTTATTTTAGGATTCCAAAATGTCATTTTCATATTTGTAGGTCTTTTATTTCTTAGATCTCACTTTTTATTTTGTACGCTTACGTAGTTTTTAAACGCACGTTTTACGTTTGTTTTATCCGATTGTTGTGCTTATCAATTACGTATCCAAATCTCATTCCAATCAATCGAGAGAGTAATTCAATCAAAATCCTTACCGATCACTATCCTTAGTGATCATTCTATCGTCTCGAAAGTTTTTAAACACCATCGAGTCTCCGTGGGACTTAACGACCTAGGAATCCACTATATTCCTCTTATCTTCATTGCATTGGTTTCGAGCGCTTTTAAGTTTATTACGGTTAGCCATTCACAAGTGGTTAGCTTGTGTGATTAAACTTGACGGTTCGGACCCAATCAAATTTTAGGCCACGGCCGGGAGGCTTTAGCGTGTGTTAAACCTTTTTCGCACCCATTCTTGCACATATACCACCTTTTGTAAAAGTTTTTTTTGTAAAGTTATCATAAATATCAAAAGTTCATTAACACTTTTCCTAAAGTGTTAACAAACCCAAAAAATATAAAACAACAAAACAATCGGAACGTTTTCTATCTTGTATTTTCTTTGAGGTGATTCTTAAAGAGATACGATTTGGTTAAACGAGACGATACCAAAAATATTGTCCAAAAGTTTTTAAACCATCAAGACAAATCCATACCTACGCCTTTTCGGTGGTACTTAATATATACATAAAATCAACCACCGCAAATCAAGGCAAGACACCTACTAACCGGGGTGTGACCATAATAAGTTCCCGAACAATGATTTAAAACTTGCCTTTGTGTCCTTGTGATTTGGTGTACCTTTTTCAAAGAAGCCATTTCATTTGTGATTATTGGTTAAGTTCACTTGTCGCTTTGCCTCGCATTTGTTTTGAAAACGATTTTTATACTTAGTGCATGCGCACTCGCTCTTCCGCTTCTACAAGTCCACTTTCGAGCTTGCAAATATTCCTCGTAGACGAGGACGCTCGCCCTTCACCGTGATCGAGGAACGCCTACCACCACCACCCCCGTCGTAATGGCGTAAGATAAGCCTATGAATGAGCTTCTCCAAGCACCCATCGAGGGTTACGGAGATGCTATTGTTGTCCCACCCATCGTGGTCGATACCTTTGAGCTCAAACCGGTTGCTTAATCATGTAACCCAAAGCCAATTCTATGGTTTTGAGCGGATGATCCTCATGCACACATCGATGGTTTAACAAGATTGCATCTACCATCAAATACAAGAATGTCCCACATGAAGCTATCAAGCTTCTTCTGCTCCCATTTTCTCTGAGGACAAGCCCGAATTGGCTTGAGAAACAACCCCTCGCTCCATTGAGACATGGGAGGATCTAGTCACCAAGTTTGTTAACAAATTCTATCCTCCATCCCGAACTACAAGTCTTAAGAATGAGATAATGAAATTTTCTCAAAGATTTGATGAATCATTCGGGAGGCATGGGATCGTTATAAAGAGTTGCTCCAAAGTGTCCGCATCATGGTTTTACCGAGTTAATGCAAATGGATACTTTCTACAATGGTCTGAACCGCACTAATCAAGACTCTTTAAATGCCTCCGCGGAGGTAATTTCTGAGCAAGACCACCAAAGAAGCCTTACAAATCATTGAAAACAAGTCCTAGTCCGCCTCTTTCCGAGCAAAGACATATCGCCCTCGCCTAATCTTGGACCTTCTACTTCATCTCCCGTGAGTACATCTAGCACCGATGCTAAGATTGACAAACTCACGGATATTGTTCGAGCTTTGGTTCTTGCTAACCAAAGAAAGTCACCTTCACACGTACACCATCGCATGGTGAAGTGAAGAAAGTCGAGAGTTGTGTTACTTGTGGTGGCCTCATGCATACTACAATCTGTATCGCCACCGATGGTAGTCCATTTGAAGCCAATGCTCTAGCCGGTACTTCACATCGTGGAGGTAATCAATACCGTCCTCAAAATGAACCACACTACCGTGCTAACACTAATCGTGCACCACCGGTTTTAACCGAATCATAACATGCAAAACCGAATCGAACCAACCTAGAATGAACCAAGGTTATCAAAACCAAGGTAATTTCTATCCCGGACCAAATCAAGGTTTCCAACATCAAGGAAACCTTAATCAAAACAATTTCAATCGAGGGAATCAATTTCATGGGAATATGAATCCTAATCAAGGAAATTTTCAAAATCAAGGCCCTAATCCTAACAATAGAGGCCGAATTTTCCTAATCAAACTCAAGCCATTGTTCCAACCGGACCATCATCCGATGAGCTATTGAAACAATTCATGAAATCCCAAGATGAAATGAACAGTTGTTGGTCACCGATTGTCGATCTAAAGAAGTCTTTAAATGATCAACCCTCGGCTCGGGAAAACTTCCGAGCAACACGATCGCTAACCCGAGGGGCGATGCAAAGGCGATCACAACCGAAGTGGTGTTTCATATGATGGACCCGCTATTCCTACTACCTCTTCTTCTTCTCTCCCAAAGGTAGTAGAAAGTGAACCTAAGACACACAATGGACCTTTGACTCAATGCCTCCTCCACTAGGAGCAATGAGTCAAGTTACCAAGGATACAACGGACAAGGTGCATTTTTCAAGCCCACGGCATACCGCGACACGTCCCACCTTCTGTAGTCCAACCTCAAGTTGTCCGAAACCCAAATCAAATCCAGGAGTTGTTTTGAACCTCCAAGAGCTCCGTTGAAAACCCCAAATCCAAATCTTCTATTCCTTACCCATCACGTTTGAATGAGCAAAGCTCATGAAAAAGCTACCATCAAATGGACAAATTTTTCAAATTTTCCAAGAACTACATTTTGACATAAGCTTTGCGGATGCTATCATGTCGATGCCCAAGTTTGCATCAACTCTCAAACACATGTTAAGCAATAAGGAAAAGCTCGTTTGAAATGGCAAAACTCCTTTGAACGAGAACTGCTCAGCAGCTTATCTTGAAGAAGCTTCGAGAAACTTGGAGATCCCGGAAAATTTCTCTTACCTTGTGTATTTCGTGAATGGTTGAATGCTTTGCCTTAGCCGATCTTGGTGCAAGCATCAATCTGATGCCTTATTCAAGATGGAAGAAACTTTCTTCCGGAACTTACTCCTACATGCATGACTCTCGAGCTTGCGATCGTACAATATCCCGTCCTCTTGGCATTGCCGAGGACGTGTTGTGAAAGTAGGAAAGTTCCATTTTCCACCGACTTCGTGGTTGTTGATTTCGATGCCGATCATCGGGTTCCTCTCATTGTTGGTCGAGGATTCCCGAGAACGGGCCGTGCTCTCATTGATGTATTTGAGCAAGAAATCACATTACGTGTTGGTAATGAAGTCACACCTTTAACCTTGATCAAACTTGAGGTACTCCGCAAACTATGATTCCGAGTCGGTTAACCGAATAGATATCATTGATGTTGCTTCAAGAGTACTCAAGAAGTTCTTGGTTATTCTCATAATTCCGTGAGTGGGGATCCCACCACATCTTCTCAACCTATCATAGCCAATTCTACTCCTTCTCTCACTCCGCTTGAGGGAAGTGACTCCATCTTGGAAGAGATTGAAGCATACTTGGCTAGTGATTACGTTCCATGGGAAATTGATCACGCCCAATTGACATTGAGGGGACATACTTCTCATTGAGAAGTTGCTTAATGATGATCCATCATCAACCCCTCACACTAGTGATTCAATTCCTGATAAGATTAATCAAAATGAGATTAATCTGGAGGGAGATATTCTTCTTGAGAAATTGTTAACTCATGACACTTCTCCTCCTCTCCCTCCCGTCAAGCTTCAGAACAGGGAAGTCAAGTCAGTTGAGAAAACTAAAGAATTTCCTAAAGTCGAACTTAAGGACTTACCGCCTCATCTCGAGTATGCATTTCTTGAGGGTGATGATAAATTACCCGTCATTATTGCTAGAGATTTGAGTAAAGATGAAAAGATCGCTCATAAAGGTCTTGAAGTCACACAAGCAAGCAATTGCTTGGAAACTCTCCGACATTAAGGTATCAACCCCGAGTTTTGTACTCATAAAATCTTGATGGAGGATGACTTCAAACCAAGCAGCTTCAACATCGAGAAGAGTAAATCCAAAATCCATGATGTTATCAAACAGAGGTTATCAAACTTCTTGATGCGTGATTGATTTACCCGATCTCGATAGTCCTTGGGTTAGCCCAATTCACCGTGTTCCTAAAAGGGTGGCATAATGTTGTCACAAATGAAGAAAACGAGTTAATTCCAACTCGATTGGTTACGGATGGCGTGTTTGCATTGACTATCGTAAGTTGAATGACGCCACCGAAAAGACCATTTTCCTCTACCCTTCATGGACCAAATGCTTGAGAGATTAGCGTGGAATGAATACTATTGTTTCCTTGATGGTTTCTCGGGTTATTTTCAGATCCCCATTGATCCACGGGATCAAGAGAAGACCACATTCACCGCCCATACGGAACTTTTGCCTACAAACGTATGCCTTTTGGCTTATGTAATGCTCCCGCACGCTCCAACGATGTATGATGGCCATTTTCCACGACATGATCGGGAAACAATGGAGGTGTTTATGGATGACTTCTCGGTCATTGGGGACTCGTTTCAAACATGTCTCCCATTTAGAAAAAATGCTCAAAAGGTGTGAAGACACAAATCTTTGTCTAAATTGGGAGAAGAGTCACTTTATGGTCAAAGAAGGCATAGTCCTTGGCCATAAGATTTCAAAAATGGGATTGAGGTAGATAGAGCAAAAGTCGATGTTATTGCTAAATTGCCTCATCCTACTACCGTCAAAGGTATTAGGAGTTTTTAGGTCATGCCGGTTTCTATCGTGAGATTCATACAAGATTTTTCTAAAATCGCCTGCCTATGACCCATCTTCTTGAAAAGATGCTCCTTTTATCTTTTCACCGAGTGCATCAAGCTTTTGAAACATTAAAGAAAAAGCTTCTCGAGGCACCCATTCTCGTTGCTCCCGATCGGGATTTACCTTTTGAGCTCATGTGCGATGCAAGTGATTTTGCTATCGGTGCGCCTTAGGGCAACGAGAAACAAGCATTTTCACCTATCCACTACGCAAGTAAGACTATGATCAAGCTCAAACTCATTACACCACCACGTAAAAAGAATTATTAGCCGTGGTGTATGCATTTGAGAAGTTTCGCCATACTTAATCTTGACCAAATGCGTGGTGTATACGGATCACTCGGCTCTCAAATATCTCTTTGCAAAACAAGATGCAAAGCCGAGATTGCTCGTTGGATTCTCCTCCTCAAGAATTTGATATCATTATACGTGATAAAAAGGAGCCGAGAATCTAGTCACGATCATCTGTCTGATTAGAAAACCCTCACCAAGATGTTTTCGAGAAAAGGAAATAAATGAAACATTTCCTCTCGAGACACTCAATGCGGTTTCTTTTCGTGGAAACTCTACTACCCCATGGTTTGTCGACTTCGCAAATTACCATGCGGGTAACTTCATAGTGAAAGGGATGTCGACCCAACAAGAACAAATTCTTCAAAGATGTTAAACATTACTTCGGGACGACCCTACTTATTCAAAATCTGTGCGGATCAAGTCATCCGACGGTGTGTTTATGGACGTGAAGCTATTGACATTCTCAAAGCTTGCCATGCCGGACCCACCGGGGCCATCATAGTCCAAACTACACCGCCAAAAAGGTGTTTGATTCCGGTTTTATTGGCCCACGATTTATAAGGATGCCCACAATTTGTCAAAGCTTGTGACGCTTGTCAACGTCACGGAAATATCTCTCAAAGAAATGAAATGCCGCAAAACGCCATTCAAGTGTGTGAGATATTTGACATCCGGGCATTGACTTTATGGGGCCATTTCCATCTTCTCGAGGAAACAAATACATACTCGTGGTCATGACTATTTGTCAAAATGGGTTGAAGCAAAAGCTTTACCTACCAATGATGCCCGAGTTGTTGTGAAATTTTAAAATCTCTTTTGCTAGGTTTGGAACTCCGAGAGCTATAATCGGTGATCGTGGTACACATTTCGCAATGACCAATTTGAAAGTGTCATGCAAAAGTATGGTGTAACCCACCGTCTCTCTCATCGCATACCACCCCAAACAAGTGGGCAAGTGGAAGTTTCCAACCGTGGTATTAAAAGAATTCTTGAAAGGACAAGAGGCGAAAAATCGTGCATCCCGGTCGGATAAACCGGATGACGCACTGGGCCTTCCGTGCACTTACAAAACACCCATCGGGTGTACTCCATATAAGCTAGTGTACGGAAAGGCATGTCATCTTCCGATTGAGCTTGAGCACAAGGCATACTGGGCCTTAAAACATGCAAATTTCGATATTCAGACAGCTGGTGATCACAGAAAAGTTCAAATGAATGAACTAAATGAACTCCGTGATCAAGCATACGAGAACTCTTTGATCTACAAACAAAAGACAAAGAAGATTCATGACTCTAAAATCAAGAACCGCGTTTTCAACGTTGGTGATCGAGTCCTTCTTTTCAATTCAAGATTGAAGATATTCTCGAAAGCTCAAGTCCCGTTGGTCCGGTCCATTTACTATCACTAAGGTTTATCCTTATGGCACCATTGAGTTATCTCACCGATGGTCCAAATTTTAAAGTGAATGGTCATCGATTAAAGCATTACTTTGGAGAGGACATTCCTCCATGGTTGTCCGGATCTACAAACTTTCCCCATGAACCAATGAATGCGGGATCGAGTCAAGCTAGTGACTGGGAATCAAAAACAATAGCACACACCATATGGGTTTTCACCCATATTTCGTCTTCTTTCTCTGTTCTACCACCCTAGTGTGGGGAGTTGCCGCTATTGTATATAAGTTTTCTAAAAAAAAAAAAAAAAAAAAAATCATTTTCAAATAATGGCCGTAGTATTTCCTTTTACGTTCTTTGTTTCGCATAACCGCTGGTACTTTGAATATTGAGGGCAATATTCATTTCTAAGTGTGGGGAATTCTCACGAATTTTATCATGTATTATCCACCCAATTCCCGCTTTTGGCCAAAATTTTTTTTTTTTTGGAGTAAGTGTTTTCACTTACTCAAAGAATGGTAATCATCCGCCATGTCTAACCCACATAAGGATTGGCTAATCCAGAGCAAACGGCTCTTGGTAAAGATTTCTCAAATCCGTTTATGGCTTGCAATTTGCCCAAAATTGTATGGTGTTCAACTCACCATATCCTAAAAAGTGAAGAGTTGGCTAGCCCGCAAGTTTATGGCTTGTGGTAAAGGCGATGGAAAACCATAATTGGTAATCACTCACCAAAGATAATCGATAATTTATCTAAGAGTTGGCTAGTCCGAGCAAACGGCTTCGGTAAAGACAAATCAAATCCGTTCTGACTTATGATTTGCTCAAAATCATTTGGTTATCATTGTACCAAGGTTCTTACTTGAACTCAAACAATTGGCTACTCCGTAAGTGATGGCTTTTGGTAAAGAGTTCTTTAAAATCCATTAAAGTTCTAAAACATTGCTAGGGACTAGCAATATCTTAGTGTGGGATTGATGAGTGTCTAAATACTCATCATTTTGTACCATCTAAACGCAAAATCATCCGAAAACACTCGAAATGCATCAAAATGATGAAAATATCACAAATCAAGTGTTTTATGTGTTTTAAATGCAAAATATCAAAATCGATGAAAACGATCAAGTTTGCAAAATTGGCGCTTTAGTCCCCAAGTTTCAAAAGTTGTCAAAACAGTCCTCGGTATATCAAAATGTAAAGAAAAATATCATTCAAGGTCCCTGAAATATTCTAAGTTGTCAAAATGATCCTTGAATGAATCTTTGGTCAAATGGCGTAAAAGGTCCTTAAAGTTTGAAAAATGTCAAGAATAGTCCTTGGATTTATAAAATGGAATTTTATGCAAAAGTGGTCCTTGTACTATCAAAGTTTGTCAAGTTTGGTCCTTTTGATAACTTTGGAAAATGTTCGCTTTGATCCCTCAAGTTTGGTGGAATTACAAATTTAGTCCTTATGTTAACTATTAACAAAACCAAACGGACACCCTTGTTATCAAACCCAATCCAACCCACCGCCCAATTGCATATCCAAGCCCAAACCCACTTGACCCTTGACCCTTGAGCCTTGACCGAGCCAGCCAAATTCACTTATGCCCTGACCCAATTGAACCCTCCCACGTTATTAATACCCGGTCAAATACGGTCAACGCGCGCCCAAAACCAGCCACTGTTCATCTCCCTCTCAATGCCTGAAAATCCAATACCAGAGCTGGTTTTTCCACTTTTTCAACACTCCACTTGTCTCACCACCTTACCTTGCCCCCCTCCACTTCCACTAACACCCAAACTTCATTTATTGATTGAAACCTGCTTGTACCTGCTTATAGACTTTTGGCGCCAAAATATCCAAATGGACGATTATGATGATTTGTGAAGATTCAATGGTCTAGATCAAGTGGGATAGGTTCGAGATGTCGAGAGTCACTAAAGTCTATAAAGAAGGAGAAGAAGCAATGTGGATAGCCAACTAGTGTAATCTTTAATTTCCAATGTCGTTTTAGCTTAAATTCAAAATTCAGTGTATGTTTTAACTTTAAAGCTTTGTATTTCAAGTTTTCCTTGTATAATAAATCTTTTGTAAACATCAATTTCAACTCTAAGTCTTGTTTTCAGTTTATGCAAAATTTACATGTTCAAAATTCTCATGAATGTTCAAATGTTGTTTGTAGCCTTTGTCTTGGACTGATAAGCCACATAAGCTCCTAGATAGCTTATTCAAGCTATTAGTAACCTTTAAAAGCGCTTTAGAAGTAAAAAGAAAAATCACCAAAATACCAAATAAATTAGTGAAAAATAAAAATCACAAGAAATGGAGATCAAAGTCGGAGCAAAGTGAATATTGGATTGCCCTGGGTTAGTGGCTTAGTGGTAAGCCTATAGGAGTGGTCTTTTGATCTTGGTTCTGTGTTTTCAGTGGGATAGCCTCTTGTAAGCTTTTAACTCAACTTTTGTATTTTACTGTACAAGTGTTCATTAGCTTGAATCTCTGTTTCTTTATGTTCATTAGTTATAGTTAAGTGTATTTAAGCATTATAAACAGTTACTTGTTCTCTTTAATTTGTATTTAGTAAAATCTCATTTTGACAGTTAAGATAGCATTAGTGTAATTCTAGAGTTTTATGTTGTTAATGTTGTTGTTTAATGCTTATTTAGCCTTCATATATGATATTATAAGGTCTGGAATCAGGTGCATGGTTTTAATCTTTGAAAGTCTTTGAAAAGTTTCAAAACAAATCATATTAAGTGGTGATTGGATTTGCTTGGTTTATCGTCTTAAAGGTTGTTTGTATTGTTCCTTATGTTTGATTTATGTCACTCTAGTGTCTAATAACTCATAGAAGCAAGAAAAAACCAGCCTTTGTTCATAAAAAGTCAAAAATGCATTTGATCATGTCTTTGTCATTCACTGTTGGATTTTCAAGTTTCATAATCATGGTTTTGTGTTCATAAGTTGTCATTGTTGATCAAACCAGTCTTAGTTCACTTTAACATAACATAATCGGTGAGTAGGATTGATTTAAAGTTCATATAAGTCAACTCTTAGGTTTTTCTTAAAAGTCAAATTTTTCAATTTGGTCGTTTTGAATAAAATAGATAATTTTAGTGTGTGTTTAATATTGAGTTTTAGCCTAAAAGCTTTTGGAATATTAAAGTTTAGATGCTAAACTTAATTAGAAAAATATTAGTTCACTGCTTAGCTTATTAAGTGCTTTTTACTCAGCTTCTTTTGAGTACCTCTTCAAAATATATGCCCTGTGCACAGTTGAGTAGTCCAATTTGATAAGCTCACAAATAGCTTATTAGTTGGTCTAATTTTGTGAATCTTGGTTCTTTGGAAAGCTGACCTAGCCATCTTGAGGTCCCAAGTTTAAAATTCCATTTTCTAGCTTGTTTGCTAGGGCTGCAATAAGCTCAAACTTTGTCCCATTTCGCCTTATAAACAACAAGAGCCATAGTGCTTATTTTCTTTTTTAGCTTTTCAATATGTGTTTTTGTGTCTTTTAGCTTCATATAAGTAGCTTGTAGCTTGTTTGTAACTTATTTCACCTTTTGTTTCAGACTTATAAGCTTATTTGAGCTTAATTCATCAAAATAAGCTCATTAAGCCCATCGTTAGCTCATTTTAGCTCACAAACCGCTTATTTTAATTTGTAAAATTTTGTCTTTGTTAAAGTTTCTTATAATCGTAGTTAAGTAGTTTTGAAAAGAAAATCCACAAAACATCATTTTAAATATAGTGATAGCATTTATTTAATAGAAATTAGCTTTTTGATTTTTCTTTTCACTTTATTATTAAGCAAATCTAGTTTTATATTTTTCTTAGTTTTCTGTCACCTTAAGTTATTTTTAGAAAAAGTTTCATAATTTTCCTAACTGCTTAGTATTTATTATAATTTTAAATAGTTAAAAGTATTAAATAATTAGTAATAAATAATTAAAAAGCATAAAAATATCTTTTCGCTTTAAAATTAGTTTTATAATATTCTAGATTTTTCTAAGTTAAAATTTTATTTTCCAGGTTAATTTTATATTTTCTAGTATTTAAGTGTATTTTAAATAGTAATTAATTAGTAATAAATAGATAAAAAGTGTAAAAATATATTTTCAGTTTTAAAATAAGTTTTATAATATTTTAGATTTTCTAAATCATAATTTTATTTTTCTAGCTTTATTTCATATTTTCTTTTATTTTAGAGTATTATTAAATAGTTAGAAATAGTTTTAATTAATAATAATTAAATAAATAGTTATAAAATAATTTTCTTTTTCTAATAATTTTCTTTTATTTTTAGGATTTCAAAATGTCATTTTCATATTTGTAGGTCTTTTATTTTTAGATCTCACTTTTTATTTTGTACGCTTACGTAGTTTTTAATCATACGATTTACGTTTGTCTTATCTAATTGTTGTTGTTAGAGATTAGTTTTCACATACACATCAAACCATAACAACAAGGTGGCGATAAGTGGAATTCTAGAGAGAAAAGTTAGAGGTTTAGGGAACTTAGTGAGAGAAAGTGAAAGATATTATTATGAGCTCAACTCTCTACCTGGAAGGTAGAGTATTTATAGTCTTACATAAATCGCCACACATCGGGTGTGGATCGGGCATACAAAGGGTAAAGACCCGTCAGTCCTCCACGGTGTTACTTAACTAAGTACTACTTAACATAAAGAACTACGACTACGAGCTTTCTAACGATTACATATACTTGAGGTGACCGACTTTTAATACCGAATTTCTAATTCTAACAATCTCCCCAAGGAGGTCACCTCAATCATGTACCAAACTTACATTGAATACAAATAGATATTACATTAACAATTGATCTTGCATTCTTGATGTAGTCCTTGCTCCTAAGCTCGTAGTCATTGATTCTTCTTATTGCATGTTTGGATACTCCAAGTGGAGGTCTATTACTGATCCACGTGATAATAATTTTGAGCCATCTTTTGAGATCATCGGCAATAAAAATCTCGACACATCCTTTGTGGTGTTGCTATTATATGATGTTGTGACATTAGGACCGACATGCTCACATTACGGATCATGATATCGCCTCATCGAGTGGCGGAAGCATTTGTTGAATCATGATATTGGCGCAGCAGTAGCGAAGCTTGGAGTGAAAATATCGAGTCATTGATGCACTAATCATGATTTCTTTTGAGTTGAATGTGTTAAGTGAGCATGCGGCTATGGATTGACCGCTTCATTCGATCACCGCAAACGTCGGCGACTCGCATACAATGCTTAGTAATAAATCGCACGAAAGTGTCTTTGATCACTTTCGTTGAATTGAGGTACACGCCCACGGTTCCCGTTGATCAAGACAAGTACCGCTCGCGATCGTGTATAATTCAAGAATTTCCTTGATGGGTTTCGCATTGCTTCTAGTTGTTCTCAAACCGAACATCTCAAAGAAGACAACACGGAGTGAGTGAACCAATAATTTTAAGTCCACCGATTGATGAAAAGAGATTTGAAAAACAATCGTGTATTGCTCAATAGAAATTGTTTTGCAATACAACGAAGGTTTTATTGAAAATCAATTATCAATCATAAAACACCTTTTGGTTTGAAAAATGAGTACACGATCGATGTGCTAAAGAAAAGATTTGTTAAGCACAAAGACCGGTTTTCAAAGGTATCCGTCAATCCATAACTGAACCGTGATTGATTCAAGAGATTGAATCGCCCATTGTTTCTCGCTCGCTTGTCACATGGTTGATCTATATAATAGATCTCACATGCCACCTACCGTGAGCTTGTTTGATGTTGGCTCCGAAGGCTTTCCATCTTCATTGTGAATATGTTGACACATCACTCGGATGTTACGCAATACCACAAGGATAATGCGTAGGACTCAAGATATATTCTCTTTCCACATTGTGTGAAATGAGAGTCTTCATTGAAAGTGTCCTAATGAGATTTATTGATGATCTCGTGGCTCTAGACTCAATTTGTGCATATTTGGATCCCGTGTCGAGACTAGGAGAGGGTCTCCTTCTTCAATATCAACAATCTCTAAGAGAAAGTCGATAGATAATGTCGGTTCCCATGAGAATGAAACAAGTCCTTTAAGAGGAACTTGAGTGGTTTGGAAAGATGAAGTGTAAGGCCACCGGGTCCATGACGCCTTGTCTTCAATACCGATGTTACCATCGGTAGCATATGAATTGAACCCGGTTTACGCCTAAGGTTGAATAAATGGAGGGCTATTTGTTTTCACCCTTTTCTCATTCAATTCTTTTAATTCTTCAACCCCTTCATTCTTACTTACGAGACTTCATAGCAGGAACCTTGTTGGGTTTGTTCCAAGATGCTTGCTCTATCTCATCCGCACTCTTCCCATATCTCACTTTTCTCCTTTTATCATCATACCTAAGGACTTCTACACTAACTAGTGGATTGTCCCTGGTAGATCCCTCCGGCTTAAGGCGGATCATGGGAACCAATACCTAACCTTATCATCCTTATATCACCGTACATAAAGTAAAGTTTTTCGGTCTATTTGGTATTGTTCATCCGCCATTGGAACCAATTGAAAACCATTTGAAAATCAATCCGGATACTTGTGATATATTATCAAAACATTTTGTACCGAATTGTTTTGATATTTTTAGAATAAGTGCTCCCCTCAACATGTGCATCAAATGTTTGAAATCGTTTTGCACACGGAGGCAAGAGGAAGAATTAACTTTTTGAATACCATTTTCTAAAAGATATCAACATCACTTCCCAAATCGAATCAAGTAGATAAAGCATTTTGGGAAGAATGAGATTTTCATGATTTTGCTCCCCTCAATATGTGCTTCTAGGTTTGAAAGGAGTTTTGCACATACTAGAGGAACTTGCACATTGAGATAAGTTGATCACATTTCAAATCATAGGTTTAAGATAGATGCTCCCCTCAACATGTGCATGTAAACCGTAGTGTGCCTTTAAGTAGTTCGATTCTAGATCATCAATGCTATGAAAGAGAACTCAAGTGTGCCTTCTAGGAGTACAAATCTCGATCGCTAGTTTTAAGAATGTGAACCGTAGTGCACCGCATGTAGTTCGATCCCCAAAGACATCTAAACAGTGATGCAAAGAGTAGTTAAACCAACTAATGTTCCCATTCCCTCTGAGAGTAATCGGTGACATTAATAGGAGAAGGTCAAAGTCTCAAGACAATACAAGGAATGATAGGACCTCTCAAGCTAAGAATGTGCACTGGAAGAGAGTAGAAGAACAATCTAGGAACTTTAAGCTTGAATTGAATAAACGAGTCATGTGTATTCTAGGATTAGCCATAGGCGTCTTGTAATTAATTCAATTCGATACTATTTGCAAACCTTGCAATCGATGTCTCGCTTGAATTACGCTTCTATTCACGAATGTGGTGTTAATGTTCGCCATCGATGTTAATTGTTCGGCTAATATTGTTAATGCTAAAATTCATGCTAAAAAGGCTAAAAGGCAAAACGAAGAAAGTTAGAAAACAAGGGAAACCCACGGGAAGAACATTCAAGAAAATAGGCTTTTATTGGATACATGTTGGTCATAAGACTAATCGATAATGCCCACTAGTAAATGGATGCCCACTTGGTAGAACTATTCCTTAAGAAGTGATCACTGCGTGAGCAGGGGCTATCTGAGACACTAGTATTGCATCTATTCACAATGATTCTATTGCCTCACTTTCTCGATATGAATGCTTCTATTTACGAAGTGGGTGTTCCAACTGCTGCTACTAACCAAATGGAACCCATTCTTGCATGGGGATCCCAATTATCCGCTTATCCATTCTTATCTGTGTTCAACCGCATCGTTCAAATCGCTCGTGGTACCGGACTCAGTCGTTCCAAGCATATATTTGGAGACCGGTCTCGGCTCATAAACTTCGTGAGCAAATTCATCGGACCGTTAGATTCGGTAATGATCATTTCGGTGCTATTATGGGTTATGGAGATTACGTTGTTGGTGATAGTGTCATCTCTAGAGTTTACTATGTGGAAGGTTTGGGTCATAATCATTCTCTGTTGGTCAATTCGTGATTCGATCTAGAAGTAGCCTTGAAAACATACCGCTTTGTTAGAGATCTTAATGGTAAGGAACTGCTAAAAGGAACTCGTGGCTCAAATCTTTACACCATCTCTATCGATGACATGATGAGGCTTCTCCAATCGCTTGTTATCAAAGGCTTCAAAACAAAGTCATGGTTATGGCATCGCTGCCTCAATCACTTGAACTTCGGCACCATCAACGATCTTTCGAAAAGGACTTAGTTGTAGGTTTACCTAGACTAAAGTATGAAAAGGATCATCTTTGTTCAAAGATGTCAATTGGGAAAAAGCAAGAAGTATGCCCATAAACCCAAACCTACTAACTCATCACGAAGTTCTTCATATGATTCATATGGATTTATGTGGACCAATGAGGGTGCATAATATCTTTGGGAAGAAATATGTGTTAGTTGTGGCGATGATTACTCTAGATTCACCGGGTCAAGTTCTTAAGGACAAAGGATGAAACTCCGATATCATCATCAAACTCATCAAACATTGCAGGTTCAACTAAACAAAACCGCCGAAATTATCAAAGCAGACAATGGAACCGAGTTTGTCAACAAACAACTTAGTGAATTCTATGAAAGCGTTGGAATCACCATCAAAGAAGTGTTCCACGAACCCCTCAATGAGCGGTGTAGTTGAAAGACGAAATCGTACTCTTGTTGAAGCCGCTAGAACAATGCCGATCTACTCAAAGGTTCCAATGTTTCTCTGGGTCAAGCAATTGCCATCGTATGCTACACACAAATCGTTCCACGATTCACACCGTTCATGGAAAAACTCCATATGAACTTGTCCACAACAAAAAACCTAATCTATCTTTCCTTCGTGTGTTTGGTGCATTGTGCTATCCAACTAATGAGGTCAAGACTTAGGCAAACTTAGGGCTAAAGGCGACATTGGAGTATTTGTAGGATATGCATCAAACAAAAGGATACCGAATCTACAACAAAAGAACCGAAATATCATGGAAACAATTCACGTTACGCTTGATGAGTGACCGGTCAAATGGCTCTGGACACTCCACTCAGACCCGCACTTCAAAAGCAGTCCCATTGGTTCATCCCTTGTTCCAACCTCCTCTCAAGAAACTCAATATGTACCTCCATCGAAGATGATGTAAAGAAATTGTTTGATCCTATGTTTGATGAATCAGATGATTCAATTACTAATGAGGTGTTGATCCTACAACAGAAGATGCTCATTTTCCAGTGAATGAAGTCAATCCCTCGCCTCAATATCTTTAAGTCAAGAGGCACATCTTGTTGATCCTTGATCTCATCAACAAATCATCATTCTTCAAATGTACATCATGGAAATGTTTCGCATCAATGATGAAGTTAATCCCTTTGCTACTCACGAAGATGCTCCATTTGAAAACATATTTGCTACTCCCGAATCATCATCGAACCATCTTCTTCGGAGACATCGACTCACTACCTCGGTTCCTCAACAAGCGCCACATGAACACCTCGAAAAATGGACTCACGATCATCCATTAGACAACATCATTGGAAATCCCTCTCGTCTGTATCAACCCGGAAACAACTCGCAACCGATGCCTTATGGTGCTTCTTCAACTCCGTACTATCTAAGATCGAACCAAAAGATGTTAAACCGCCATGAATGAAGATAGTTGGTTCAATGCCATGCAAGATGAAATTCATGAGTTTGATCGTCTTGATGTATGGGAGTTAGTACCGCTCTCAGATCGTGCTATGATTATAGCTCTTAAATGGATCTTCAAAGTGAAACTTGATGAGCATGGTGATGTGTTGAAGAACAAGGCTCGATTAGTTGCTAAAGGATACCGTCAAGAGGAGGGTATTGACTTTGAAGAATCTTTTGCTCTGTTGCTCGAATCGAGGCAATCGTAATCTTTTTAGCTAATCTTTGCTAGTAAGAACATGGTAGTCTATCGATGGATGTGAAGACGGCATTTACGAACGGAGATCTTAAAGAAGTCGTCTCGCCGCCCAACTCAAGGATTTGTGAATCAAGAGCATCCTACTCACGCTTATCGTCGAAGAAGGCTCTTTACGGTTTAAAGCAAGCTCCAAGGGCATGGTATGATACATCATCAAAGTTTCTTCTATCAACCGGATTCAAGAAAGGAGCGATTGATCCTACATTGTTCACCGAAGTCGTGCAAACATTTAACTCATGTTCAAATTTATGTTGATGATATTATTTTGCCTCGGCTGCACCCAATGGAATGTGATCGTTTTCTAATGAAATGAGTTCAAAATTTCAAATGTCAATGATGGGACAAATGTCATTTTCTTGGGATTACAAATTTCACAAAGTCCTCGATGTGCCCGGTTGGTGCAAGTTTTAAATTTATAAAAGGTGAATTACCAATATTACCAATAACACATACGAGCAAGTATACTCGTCCGTTATAGCAAGATTATGAAGGTAAGTCGGGATCGATTCGCACGGATTTGAGTGAATCTAAGCACAAGTTTGAATTAACGAGTCTATCAAAACATATAACAAAGCAAATAGATATAATGAAATTCGGATGATTAAAAACTACACTTGCTTAAACTAGTATCATATCATAGATTAATGTGATTGTGTTAACTACTTAACATGTTGGTTGTGATAATTAGTTGAGAACTAATCTATTGTTCTTACAAGTTAAATCTTCGTCAAGATTTTAGTTCATAAAAACAAGCTTTAAGTTTAACCAATCAATTCAAGATCAATTCAAGTTTCATAAGTCTACATACATAAACTTAAACACAAAAACATCCACTTGTTCATCAAATTGATTAAGAAATGGTCAATACAAAAGGTACCCGATCATAGACAAAAGGCTACAATTAATTTTCAACAACTAATCTTACGACCATTTAGATGTTTCCAACCAATCCAATTTGATAATAAAAAGCGTTTCTATTACAACCACACCTTAGTTCCTTTGTATAATCAAGAATAATGGGTAAAAACAATCATCCATAGACAAAATGATTATGACTAGTTGAATAATACGAAGTTCTTTCGACCCAACGATAATTACCAATTAGCCAAACTTGATTAACAAATGTCACTATGAAACTTTAGCACAATTGGATCTTAGAATCAACTTGAAATTGAATTAAAACATGTTAACACAATCACTAACTAATCATATAATAATCAACATCATTTAAGCAAGTGTATAAAGAAACTAGCCACTCATAGCAAACATGAACATAAACTCATAACTTTGATCATTAGAAAACATGATTAAAAGTCTTACAATGCTTGGAATAAGATTACAAATGATGAAGTAATGATTCCCAAAGGATCGTGGTGGACTTCTTAGTGTTTTGGCTTCCAAAGGTGGAACTTCGGAACTCCAAACTTCTCGGATTTCTAAGGACGAATTTCGGAGGTTAAAGCTTGGTTTGATGAGTAGAGAGCTTTGTAATTGAAGTGTGTCTCATATGCTCACAATTAGCCTCTATTTATACTAATTCCAAGGCCTAGGGTGTTAAATGCTTAACTTGGCCTCCAAGGAGTAAGGAGGGACTAGAATACACCAAGAGAAGGACCTAGAATCGTTTGGATGCAAAGGGAAGCTTAGTGATGAAGATTTGACAACCTGCAGCTTCTCCAACCGGATCGGTCATACGACCAACCGATCCGGCTGGTCTTCAATAATAACACACCGACCGATCCGGTTGCGGGTTGCGACCGATCGGTCGGTTATGGAAAAACATTTATTCCGACCAAATTCCAACCGATCCGTTGAAGGTGTAACCGGATCCGGTTGGATCTTCCGAGATATGAAACTTGATCTATCTCTCTTCACTCGACTTGTAGAACTTGGTTCTTCAATCACTAAGGTCTTCAAAGGTACTTAGGATTTAGCTTTCTTGAGACGGAATCTTCGATTAACGCATATTTCCACATTTTCCTCCATTTCCACGCACTTGGTTATAAATACTAGACAAACATCTCTAGATACGATTAAGTACTAAAATCACACAAATATAACCAAATAATGAGATATAAAAGTACACACAATGCTACTAAAACATGCACAACTGAGTGTTATCAAATTCCCCACACTTAAACTTTGCTTGCCTCAAGCAAATCTAGGACAAACATCCATTTGGGACAAGATCGTGATTATGAAAAATGTGATGCAAATCAACCAAGTATAAATACGAGAGAAGATTCATCAATTATGCTTATAAAGGTGAAACATCAAGATGTTTGACAATATCCAATGATTTTCTTGCATGATTAACATTTCAAAACACCTCACGAAAAATAATGGAATATAATTCACTCAATCACTCATTTTTAGTGGAGTAACAAGATAAATCACACTCATTGCTCGACCATGATTAGATTATTACCATAAGCTTGTACAAGAAACAAAACTCCACCGACGTGGCGTGAGCACCAAGTAAAACATCTAAAGAGGGCTTTTATTCGGGTTATAATGATAGGCTAAGGGTTAAGGGTATGGATAAGGCATGGGAATGTTAATGAAATTGGTGTAAAATAAAATGACATCAAGTCTAATACCCGTGTTGCTAGCTACCAAACATTCCACGAACCAAATAAATGATTATAGCTTTGCTTTCTTCTTTTCCACTTTCCTCGCCTTTTCGCCATTGACATGACAATTGTTCTATGAACATAGCACATTGGCTATTATTTCCATACTTTCAACACAATTTTTTTTTTTTTTTTTTTTTTTTTTTTTTTAACTTAACATAATGCATGGCTCAATCAATCACAAAAGAGGTGGTACTCATAATCATTTGAACAATCTTCACTTTCCATGAAACTAGCAACCAACCGTTAGACATTGATAAAGGGTAGGCTAAGGTTTAAAGTGTAAAATCTTTTTGTATTTTCTGGGTGAAGCAAAAATGAAAGGGATGGCTCAGAAGGTGTAACTAGGGGTATCTAGTGCTAAAAATGAGCACTACAAATGGGTCCATGTGGGTGGTTAACTAACCGATGTGGTTAGCTAATATATCATTAGATGTAAAATGGAAGGCCATTTGGGTTAAATCCTAAGGTGCCTCTTTATCACACGAATTCACTTATATCGCACGAATGCAATCTCACCGCGATGCGGTAATGATTTACAAGCACAAGTTCTAGAATAAATAAAATCACCCAAGACACTCATAGCAAAGATCTAAGCATAAAAATGTATGCTAATAAGAAATAGGCTTAAATCCTCACAATTTAGTGGAAAGGGTATAATATGTATTAGCAAATGTTATCAATCCCGAATGGATTGCAATAGTAATCGAACACATCTCAAGTTTCAAATATTACCAATTTTACCAAAGGAATGATCCATTATTCTAATAGATAATCCTAAAAGTGTGAAAACAACTAGATCAAAGGGCAAACAAAATTTTAAATTTAAGCGTGAAAACTCTAATTTTTCCTATTCACCCCCCACACTTAAGTTAGACATTGTCCTCAATGAAAACGAACTTCAAAGTATAGAAATAGGGAAAATAGAGATGAAACCAGATATGTCAATGAGTTTATCGACTTAAAATTCTATCTTCATTCACGGCGTCCACTAGAGAAATCATCACCGCACACAATCTTATAAACAAACAAAAGGTTTTATTAAAGGTGGCACCCCACACTTAAGTTCAACCAAAGGTTAAGACTTTGGGAGTGACCACGAAAATCAAATCTGAAACACACGGGTTGCCTCCGAGAAGCGCTTGTTTATTACCGAGTCATCACTGACTCGATTCTTCCCGAATTTATTCAATTTGCAAGGACGACTTTGAACATTTTATAGAGTTCGGGATGTACATGAATTCTTCACCAAGATCTTCAATATCGTCCCAGACGAATTGATTGGTTTCCATGGAGCAGTTTGTGGAATTCTTCCAGAAATGGTGCTACAAAGGTGATAGTTTCGAATTCATTCTCATGGTGTCTCCGTGACAACGCCAGCTCGAAACTTCATTCGTTTGCTCCTTATCGTAGTATAACTTGATTCGGTGTCCATTAACAATGAAACTTCCACCTTGTTTGTCATAGAGTTCGACATACCGGATGGATATCCATGTTTAACGACATATGGTCCAAACCATTTTGGTTGTAACTTAGGAGCTTTGAATTTGAATTTCATGTTAAAAGCGTAACTTTATCTCGGCTTTGAATTCTTTTCGAATTCGTAGCTTTTATCATGATAAGCTTTTGTTACGCTTTATACGCTTTGGAGTTTTCATAAGCTTGGAGTCTTAATTCATCGAGTTCGTGCAATTGCGTAAATCTTTTCTCCGACTATTTTGAGATCGGTGTTACATTGTCTCGAGTGCCCAATAAGCACGATGTTCAACTTCGAACGGCAAATGACAAGTCTTCCCATACGAGTGCATGCGGAGTTGTACCAATTGGTGTTTTATAAGCGTCGAAATGCCCACAGAGCATCATCAAGTTTTCTTGCCCATAAAGACGGATTGTCTTTACGGTTTTTTCGGTATCCTTTTGAGGGCTCTGTTGGTATTTTGACTTGACCACTAGTTTGTGGATGATAAGCGATGCAAATCGATGATGAACTCCATATCTTTTCATGGTTTTTTTATTTGTTGATTGCGAAATGAGTTCCACGATCGCTTATGAGTGCTTTGGGAATTCCATAACGAGCGAAAAGCTTTTGAGAAAATTAACGACGACACGAGCATCGTTTGTTGGTAAAGCTTGACTTCCGCCCATTTGGACACGTAATCTATAGCAACGAATGTATTCGAATTTGTGGGATTTAGGAAAGGTCCCATGAAATCTATTCCCCAAATATCGAATATTTCACACACTTGAATGCTTGTTAATGGCATTTCATCCCTTCGAGAGATTGGTGGTTCTTTGACAAGCGTCACGCTTTTGAACTAGTGTATGTGCTTCTTTGAATATTGTTGGCCAATAGAATCCAAATCAAAAACTTTCTTAGGTGGTGGAAGGACCATAATGTCCCCAGTTGGGCCATGGTGACATTCGTCAAGAATTTTACGAGTTTCGAACCAAAATACATCTTCGGATCATCCCATCGGGACACATTTTGAAAAGATATGGCTCTTCCCAAAATAGTATTTGATTTCGAAAAGAATTTGTTTCTTTGAGCATGAGTTAGTCCTTTTCGAGGATTCCTCCGCGAGGTAGTTTGCGAAGTCGACAAACCAAGGATCGTCATTTCACGATGGTCATGAGAGTTTCATCGGAAAATAGTCATCGATTTCTTCTTCTTTCAATTCCTCAAGATTAGGATTTTCGAGACGAGATAAGTGATCGTGACAAGATTCTCTCGCTCCTTTCTTGTCTTTGATTTCGATGTCAAATTCTTGGAGTAACAAAATCCATCGAATAAGACGTGGTTTAGCGTCTTGCTTGGTGAAACAGATATTTGAGTCTTGAATGATCGGTAAAAGCATTTTTTTGAGAGCACAAAATATGATCTGAATTTGTCAAAGGCAAAACGATGACCGATAATTCTTTTCGGTGACGGTATAATTTTGTTTGGGCACTATTCGATGTCTTCTTTGGCAAAATATATAGGCGAAAGTGTTTTCCTTCGTTGTCCTAAGATGACTCAACAAAGAAAATCGCCATGCGTCGCACATAAGTTCGAAAGGTAGTGACCAATTAGGTGAAACCATGATCGAGCACTAGTAAGTTGAGATTTCGATGATTCGAAAGCTTTTATGCAATCGGCCGAAGTTAAAGATAGATTCTTTCTCAAGAAGTTTTGTCATTGGACGAGATATTTTGGAAAAATCTTTGATGAATCGGCGGTAAAACAAAGATGTCCTAAAAACTTCTAACGGCTTTGGCGTTAGTTGGTGGTGGAAGTTTTGAGATGACATCGACCTTTGCTTTGTCGACTTCCATTCCGGCACTAGAGATTTTGTGGCAACACAATTCCTTGGTTACCATAAAGTGGCATTTCTCGATTGAGAACAAGATGTGCGACCGCATCTTTCGAGCATTTTATCAAGATTAGAAAGGCAAGCTTCGAATGAATCTCCAAAGATCGAAAATCATCCATGAAAACTTCCATGGAGGTTTCTAGCATGTCTTGGAATATGGCGATCATACACCTCTCGAAAAGTCGCGGTGCATTACAAAGACCAAAAGGCATACGCCGATATCGTAGGTTCCAAAAGGACAAGTAAAGGTGGTCTTTTCTTGATCGTTAGGATCGATGGAATTTGGAAATATCACGAAAATCCGTCGAGGAAACAAAAGAATTTATTTCCGCTAGTCTTTCAAGCATTTGATCCATGAATGGGAGCGAAAATGATCCTTTCGGTGGCTTTGTTTAACTTACGATAGTCAATACAAACACGCCAACCGGTGGCAGTTCTAGTTGGAACCACTCATTTCGCTCATTAGTTACAACCGTCATTCCTCCTTTCTTAGGAACACGAGGAATGAGCAGGGCTTACCCAAGGACTATCCTCAATTGGGTAAATGATTCCGGCATCAAGAAGTTTAATGATTTCCTTTTAACAACTTCTTTCATGTTGGGATTGAGTCTACGTTGACGTTCTACCACGGTTTAATCCCTTCTTGAAATTGATTTTGTGTTTGCAAAATTAGGACTAATTCACGGGATATCGGATGTTTTCCAAGCAAAAGCTTGTTTGTAATTTTGAGTACGGAAACTAAACTTTCTTTCTCATCATCCTCGAGCAATGAAGATATGACTCTTTGGAAGAAGTGAGTTCTCCTCCGGATAAGCATATTCAAGATGATTTGGGAGAGGTTTGAGTTCGAGATTCGTGGGTGGTTCTTCGATAGAGGATTTTATTCGCATCTTGTCATTGAAAGTGATTTCCTCAAAATTTTCTTCCTCTTCCTCTATTTCTTCTTCTTCCGAGTTATCTTCTTCAAATTCTACTTTCATGAAATCATCAAACTCTTTGTCGAATCTGTTTCATTGATTTTTTCGAAGTAGTCATGAATGGATCGGATTCGATTCGATAATGCATCTAATTCCTCATCGTTGACTTCATCAATAACATCGACGTTAAAACAAGTGTCATCACTTGGAATGTGGGTAGCGCATTGCTTTATCGATAAGAAAAGTGATTCGATCTTCCCTAACTCCAAGGTTGAGTTCTTTTCCTTTAACTTTGATGATTGCGTCGGCGGTGTTTAGGAAAGGTCTTCCTAAAATGAGTGGGACTTTACTATCTTCTTCCATTTCCAAGATTACAAAGTCTACGGGAAAATGAATTTACCGACTTGAACAAGCATATTCTCAAAGAATTCCACTGGATATTGATAGGAATGATTTGCCAATCGGATGCTCATTTTCATTGGTTTCAGTCTGTTGTTGCACAACTTGGAGTAGAGTGAATAAGGCATCAAATTGATACTTGCGCCAAGATCGGCTAAAGCATCACATTTAACGTTATTCCGAAAGTACATGGAATCGAAAGCTCCCGGGATCTCCGAGCTTTGGTGGAATTTTGTTTTGAACTATGGTGAGCATTCTTCGTTAAGAAAAGTTGTTTATATTTGCTCAAGCTTGCTTTTATTATTAAGAAGTGTTGGGATATGAAAGTCTTGAAGACATCAAAATCTTGAAGATATGAAAGTCTTGAAAGTCGCAGCATCTTGAAAGAAGTCAATGAGTCAAAGTCTTGCTAAAGATAAAGTCAAAATCTTGCAAGGTGAAGTCAAAATCTTGCTAGAGACGTAAGATCTGTTATATTAGTTTATGGAAAGTATTGTATTCCATGTTTAGATTACTTGTCGTACAAGGTTATCAATTGTAAACCGACTAGGATATCCTTGAGCCTATAAAGGACTCCTAGATTGGCATTAGATGTACGATTTCGAAAAAGAGTTTTAGAGTTTACTGAATTAAGAGTTTTAGAGAAAAGTTCGAATATCTTAGAGTTGTATTAGAGTATCTGCATAATAAGCGATTTAGAGTTTATTAATAAAGTTTCTTTTAGCTTTGTTAAGTAAATTCCGCGTACTTAATAAAGATTGCTCGGTGTTTCTTTGTTAATAACTTAGGATTTATCCGAGGTTATTAAACCTTAACAAGCTAGTTAAGTTAGTTTGATTAAAGTATATCGATCCAACAAGTGGTATCGAGCTTGTGTGGAAACTCGACTAGGAAGAAACCCTACAATATTCAAGATGTCGATTGAAGTTGCTCCACCACCCTCAATCACCTCACTCGAAATTCCGGTCATTAAGAAGGAGAATATGATCTACGGTGCATGAAGATGAGGCGGTATATTGCCATTACGAGACCATGCTCGTGGAATGTAATTGTCAATGGGAATGAAGTTGTTCGAACACATTCAAGTTCTGGACAACCTTTGGCACCAAAAGCGCTTTACCACAAGCAACCCTAAGGAATCAAGAGAGGCTCTTAACATTCTCCTATCGCCATTCGGATGGTCATCTTCTTAAATTTCATGATGCTAAAGATGCTAAGCACTCTGGGCTGCTCTCAAGACCAGATTGGAGGAATGAAGCCTCTAAGAAGATGCTTGAAACTTCTTTGAAACATCGGTTTGAAACATTCACGAGTGGGAGAAAGAAAGTCTTGATCTTTGCATATGATAGGTTTCAGAATCTCCTCAACATGTTGGAGTTATACAAGGCGTAAGTATCGGTTGAGGATGCTAATTTGAAGTTTCTAAGGAGTTTGCCATCTACATGGCATGTGATTGCTACTATGATCGAGAGGACAACAAGGATGGAGGTTATGGACTTTGATGATCTTTATCATCAATTGAAGGTGTATGAACATGAGATGAGTGGTCAACCAAATTCTAAATCTCACGATTGCTTTTCTATCATCTCGAAAAGAAGAGCGAGACTTCCAAAAGTCTTGCTTCTCTTCAAAATCTTGTTTCTCAAAATATCGCTGTACAATCCCCATCATATACTCGTGAGCCTCACCATCAACCACTTTGAACTCGGATGAAGTTGTGTGCTCCTTCTTTGCACAACAAGCAAGCTTACACATCACTTATGAAGAGGATCTAGCACAGTTGAAGAAGATGCACTTGAAGAAATTGATATCGGTGGCAAGTTGCTTTGATCATCGCAAGAATCAAAAAGTACATGAAGAAGACAGGCAAAATATTGATTTCAAACCAAAACAAGGAATAACTTTGACAAATCTAAAATTGAATGCTTCAATTGTCAAAAGACCGGTCACTTTGCAAGGGTGCGGTTTGCTAAGTATCAAGCAAGCGGATCATCGAGAAGTCTAAACTTGAGCTCAAAGAGATTCCAATAAGCGAAACAAAGGCTTTGGTTGCTCGAGAGTTATCGAAGTGGACCGGAGTGAAGAGTTTGATGATGAACCGGTGACTTCTTGTATGGTAGCGATGGAAGATGCGATTGAAGACACGTGGAAGCATTGGACCGAGCATCGCTTTTGATGAAGAATCGAACATGCCGCTTTGGAATCGATGATGACTTTGGAGGATTTGATTGGAGCAAAGAAAGTGAAGATGATCCTGTTCTTCTTGCTATGGTGGCTACTTCACCAACTCGCCTCCTATCTACGAGGTATGCTCAAACCGTTATGAGTTCTATCAAAAATTGCTTAATGGTTATGTGATTGAAAGAGATAATTGTATTAGGGCTAGGTGCGAGGTAGCAGGTTATCAAATCACTTTAGAGTCTATAGAAGCTAAAATCATAACACATGAAAATAATGAAATGGCTTGGGTGAAAAGTATGAACAACAGGATTACCATTGAAACTTAGTGAATGGAAACTAAAGCGTAAATTCTTTGAAATTGAGAAATTAACTAAGGAAAGAGATGATTTGGTAGCTAAGTTTGATGCTTGGAAAGAGTCCGGCTTGTCCCATGTTCAAGATGTTAAAAAAAGCAGAGAAGGGCCTACATTAGAACAAAGCTTAGGATTTGGAATGGACTTTAGTAACATAGATGAAAACCAACCTAGTGATCGGGATGATGGTGATTTTGAGGATATAACCACTAGTGATGATGAGCTCATTAACTATTTAGATTCATCTAGTAATGAAGGCTCGATAAGTGAACCACCTCTAAGAAAGACAATGGTTATCATCTTTGTTCCTCATCCCATTAGTCATCACCCTCTAGGCTGATGTTTCTCGTTATGGTGTTGATAGTCTAGAGTTTAGGAAGAAGCTTATTGCAAAATCTAGATCTAAGAAACCCAAAGAAACTGTGAAAACAATGTTCAAAATCAAGCGGTACCTTTAAATCAAAGTCTTGCTCAACAAGCAAGATACCTTCGCAAAACCTTTTCAAAACAAGATCTTGCTAAACCTTTTTGGGATAATTTTGGTCAAAACAAATTTTATCAGGTCCTCAAGAAGGCAAAACAATTTTGGGCATAGACATAGAAGAAATCACTTTGGACATATGGGTCAAAACCTGTTTTGTGTGTTATAGTCCTACTCATTTAATCAAAGATTGTGATGAGACACTCGAATATCTAAGTAAGTTTCAAGGAATAAGTCTAACAATCGAGACCTAGAGCACAAACCGGTGTGGACTAATTCAAATAGGATTAATCACGAAACTTCACACCGGATCATAGATACCCGCATCGAGAAGACCTTGGTATCTCACAAGACTTTCCAATCTTGCTTTCGAGACAAGGTCGAAAACCATACTTGGGATAGAAATTCTAGGAGATCTCATTATCAACCTAGAACTTATCACAGTTCATATAGGGATCTAGATCACAAGAACCTCTGTTAAAACCGAATGGGTTAAAAGGGAAAGAAGCTGCTGGGAGACATACGGGACGTTCAACAAAAAGTGAACCAGATGTTTTTGTGTCAAGAGAAAAGGCTAATAATCTGTGAAAGAAATTTATGTTGAAAAACCGAGAGTTTTGAAAATCCACATGCTAAACATCAAAAGATAATTTTGGATCATAATCGAGAGATAGTGAGAATTACATACTCAAGGAATTTGAGTTTGTAACTTCTCGAGGAACACAAGTCGATAATGGCTTGGGTTCCTAAAATTTCTAACTCTTTTCTTTATGTGCGGGGCAACCTGGAAGAGGAGCTTAAAGATCGTCTTATTGTGGATAGTGGTTGCTCGGAAGTATGACAGCGATAAAGAGATCCTGTCGATTTTAGAAGTATTAGTGGAGGAAAAGCATATTGATTCGGCATCACTTTATCGAGATCGTTATGAGCATAGGCTTATTAATGTGGTTAAAGTTCACACGGATGACAATGTAGTGATCTACTCACCAAAGGTTTTGATGTGTCACGATTCAATCACTGGTCGTGAGCATTGGAATGATTAACTACTAAGCTATGTTTAAGGGAGGACTATAAGGTGTAAGATATAGTCCTGTGTCTTGCTTGAGGGAGGATGTTAGTTTATACTTAGTTTTTATGAAGGCATTTGGCAAAGTCTTGTATTTCACAGAAAGTCTTGCTTATGTGGAAAATCTTGTTTGTCGTATTAAAGTCTTGCTTCTCGTGAAGGTCTTGCATCTCTGGTGGTGATGTTTCTCCAAGTCCCGAGGTTCAGCAGATTGAGAGAACACCTACTCCATCTCCTCAACCATCATTTCGGTTCGGAGGAACATTCACAAGTTCAAGGTGATGCTCCTACAATTTCTCGTGAAGGTGTAACTATGGATAACTATGCTTTGACAAAGGCGCTTGCTAAGTTGAACAAGGCGTTGAGAAACAAGCTAAAACTATTAGGAAGTTAAGCGAAATTACTTACGGTTGAGAAATTTTGTTAAACCCTATATTCAAGGTTTCAACTTATGGGTTAAGGAGGAAAACAAGCGTCGAAAAGCACTTCGTGAGGAATTACAACGTAGAAGGTTCCTAAATCATCTTACGTCCATTTGGGAGGAAATTAAAAGAGCGAAATTGAAGAAGATGATAAGGAGAAAGAACATGATAAGAAGAAAGATGATAACAAGGAGAGTGGATCTCAAAGTCTTGAAGAATTAGTTCATATTGAAAGTTACGTAGAAAGAACGAACCTCAAAATCTTGAAGAACTAATTATTGAAGATCAAGGTCTTGAACATGAAAGTCTGCTTTTCATGAAACTTTCGACACAAGTAATAACTCAAGGGTTTTGAATTTTGAAGAGGAAGTGGTCCTTCTACAGGTTGTTATAGAGGAAGAGGAGGAATCTAGATTTAAACCTATTCATTCACCAAGTGATGATGAATTAGTTGCTACAATTCTTGATCTGTCACAACCAAGAGGAGGTGTTACCATTAGAAAGTACAAGAAGAAGTACAACCAAGAACGATCAACTGCAATTGATCCAAAAGACAAGGAAAAGGTATTTTGGTTGAAGTTAAAAGAAGAAACTTACTTTAGCGTAACTTAGAGCATTTGAAGTTGCAAGGAATGAAGTGCACTAGAAAAGTTCAAGAAGAGATAAATGCTAAAGATAGAGAAGAGCGAGAAGCTCAAGAAGCTTTAGATGAAAAGCGACTCAAAAGTGCAAGATGAATTGGATCTTTGAACTGCTTGAACCTTCACAGTCTCCAACACCGTTAGATTCATGTCAAGAAGACCTAATTTGGCTAAAGAAAGGAATGCAATGATGGCATATCTAAAAGCGGAGGATTTAAAGGATTGCGAAGTTAAATTATGTGGATATGAAGAGATTGTATGATCTTGAGAGAGAAGCGTATAAGAAAGATGTTGCAGCATTAAAGATTTTAGAGATGAAGCTTATTGAATGAAGTGAAAAGGAAGAAAAACTTAAAGAGAAAAAAAAAACGAAGCTACGGATGTTCGGTTTTCAAAGAAATAGAAGGTTGAATTAAGATCCGAGACTAGTGATGAATTGAAGAATTATCTCGAGTGGTAGATTTTGATTATACAAATGAAGATAATGACATGAAGATGAACGGATCAAAGATCAGTGCTTTCAAAGTTGAGAAATCTAAGAATGGAGATTACATGGTTTTTCATAAAGAAGATAAAAGTTTCAGAGTTTTTAAAAGGCTATGGGACTTGCTGCATATCATAGACAGAGTAGATCTATTCTACTTATATCATGCTGTGAAAACTTATTTTGAAGAAAATCCATTAGAAGGGATTGGATTGGTTTTACATGGGGATCTCATAACTATGTGGGAAGCGATGAAGAAAGTGCGATAATATTTGGAAGGATCAAGAAAAGCGGGAGATAGTTTCTTTGGAGATTCTTTGGAGAATCTGGAGTTCATGTCTTGGAGCTAGAAAATGGAACAATGATTCACATGTTTGCGAGAAGAAGATATCCTCTTCTTGTTGAGCTCATGAGAAGAATGCTTGAGCATGGATTGGAACTAGAAGAGGCGATGAAATTGCTTGCATGGTTATCAATTTGCTTATAGACCGGACTACCATTCTTGAGAATGATTTATAAGCGGTATGATTTTGAATGAATACTTTTGATATATCGGTAATTTTATTCAAAGTCTTGCTAGTCGACAGTATTTTCATTAAAGCATTGATTCTTGAGTTAAACCGGTTAAATAACTTTTAGAAGAAACCTTTTGCTAAATAATAACTATTTTTGAAATAAAGGTTGAATAAATGGTTTTGTGATGATAACATCAATAGGTTATCAATCCACCATGGTTACAAAAGGATTGACTAATCCATGAGCAAGCGGCTCGGTAAAGATATATCAAATCCGTTTTAGTTGACAACTTGCTAATAAGTTGGATGGTCATCAACTCACCATATCGATAATGTGAAGAGTTGGCTAGTCCACAAGAAATGGCTTGTGGTAAAGGCGATGGAAAAACCATTTTGGTAATTAGTTCACCATTAGATAAAGAACTAACTAGTCCGGAAGAGTGCACTTTTGGTAAAGACAAAACAAATCATTGATAGTCGGTGGTTTGCTAAAAATCATATGGTTATCAATGTACCATGGTCTTACACACCAAAACATTTGGCTACTCCGAAGATAATGGCTTTGGTAAAGAGTTCTAAATCCATTGAATTTTCAATGATTCACTTAGATGTGATGAGAATAGTATGCAACTTAAACTTGAATTATTGTACACATTGTCATATGTTCTTTGTGTTCTTGAAAAGAAGGAGATTCTTGAATCTTCACAGTGAAGAAAACAATTCTAAGAGATACTTTGACAAGAGCACGAATTTACGGAGATATAACCTAAAGACTAAAGAACAATCTATTTTTAAGATGAAGTCATTAAAGATATATTCACAAAGGAACTTGAAGTCAAGCAAGTAGAATTCAAGTTAGGGAGGATTGTTGGGATATGAAAGTCTTGAAGACATCAAAGCTTGAAGATATGAAATCTTGAAAGGCTGCAAATCTTGAAAGAAGTCAATGAGTCAAAGTCTTGCTAAAGATAAAGTCAAAGTCTTGCAAGGTGAAGTCAAAGTCTTGCTAGGACGGAAGATCATTATATTAGTTTATGGAAAGTATTGTATTCCATGTTTAGATTACTTGTCGTACAAGGTTATCAATTGTAAACCGACTAGGATATCCTTGAGCCTATAAAAGGACTCCTAGATTGGCATTAGATGTACGATTTCGAAAAAGAGTTTTAGAGTTTCTGAATTAAGAGTTTTAGAGAAAGTTCGAATATCTTAGAGTTGTATTAGAGTATCTGCATAATAAGCGATTTAGAGTTTATTAATAAAGTTTCTTTTTAGCTTTGTTAAGTAAATTCACGTGCTTAATAAAGATTGCTCGGTGTTTCTTTGTTAATAACTTAGGATTTATCCGAGGTTATTAAACCTTAACAAGCTAGTTAAGTTAGTTTGATTAAAGTATATCGATCCAACAAGAAGTTCTTTCAAAATTTCCGTAATTGGGCATTCCGGCTATAACATCAACGAGAGGAACATTGAGTCTAACCTCTTTGATTATTTCGATAAACTTCTTATAACGCTCTTCCATCTTCTCTTTCTTTAGGCGTTGAGGATAAGGAATTTTCGGTGTATACGCTTTGGTGGTGGAATGTCTTTCTTTTGGTGGTTTGAGTTGTGTTTGGTTCTTCGTTTTCATCCTCACTATCAGCGGTGATAGGAGTATTAGGATTAGGTGGTGGATCGTGAGAGACCACTTCTTGTAACGACATTGATATGTTCATTTCTTGTTTGGGGTGGACGATGCGTCTTATCATTTGATGGTTTTGGATTGGATTGAGTGTTACTTGGCAATGAACCGGATGGTCTAGAGGAATGTTGGTGAGAAAGTCTTCAAGCTTGTTTTCAAGATCTTGGATAGATGCTTGATGATTTTTACATCTTGCTCAACTTTGGCTTTGAGATTGAAAAATTGATTTTGATAAAATCATTTGCGGATTTTGACCACCACGAATTCTCTCATGGTTTTTTCGAATTCGGTTTCTTCGTCTTTTGTCGGAAGTTTGGGTTGGTGGATCGTCAATTCGTGGTTGAGAATCACGGTTGTCATCCCTTAGTCGGCGATCTTGCCAATTTCGAATTTCGACCGTAATAATTACTACGATATCCACCTCCACGGTATCCTCCTTGGCGTAATTTGCTTCTCCTTCTTTCGGTCCACCCATAGGTTTATCGTCGCATTCGGACGATGGGTGATTTCTCCACAATTGTTGCATCCATCTCGCATTTCTTTCATTTCATCTTTGATATCCTTGTATTGCGAGTTGATTTGTGATGTTAACGCTTCCATCTTCTCCATGAGTTTTGAGGTATCGGTGTTTTCGACAAAAGCAACGGTTTTCGGAGCGTTTGGTTTTGGAATCTTTGGACCAATCAAGTTTGAGAAGTACTCGATCTTGAGCAATTGATGTGCATCATTAGGAGTTTTATAGAGAAAATTCCTCCGACATCAAGGATGCCTTGAGAGATTTCATCTAGTCCATGGTAAAAGATTTGGATAATGGTTCCTTTTGATAATCCATGTCCATGACAACTCTGAAGCAAATCTTTCATTCGAAGCCAAGCTTCGACAAGTGATTCGTTTGGGTTTTGGTTGAATGCATCGAATTTCTCCCATTAATCGATCAAACATGGCGGTGGAAAGAATCGGCACAAAAGCTTGCCTCATCTCCTCCCAGTATTGATGATTCTGGGGTTAATTCATTGTACCACACTTTAGCATCTCCGGTGATGATGGGAAAAGTTTGAGTTTGATGGCATTGACATCGGTGTCGCCATAACGAAACATTCCATAAATTTCGATGAATTGACAGTGTGCTTGCGGATCGGCCAGCATCGGCCATCGAATTGTCGGTCTTTGATCATAGAAAGGTGATGTCCCTTCACGGTGAAGTTGTCACCAAGGTTAATAGCAACAATAGCACTTTCGGTGTTGGTGCTACGGTTCGATTGGTTCCCACATAGGTTGATCGTCCGCCATGGGAAAAGGTAAATTGGTGAAAGGGTTGTAAACAACTTTGGCTTCAATGAGGTTATCAAATGGTGGGTTTGGTACTCTTGGTACACGATTTTCCAATGGTATGAAACGTGTTCTCCTTCTTCTTGAATCAAGCGTTACGGGTCGGTAAGAGGTGTAATTGGTTCTATTCCGCGCTCGAGTGTTCATACAATGTCCTAGAGAATCCGGGCAATATCTAAACACACGGACAAACAACGAAAACAGAGGAAGGTAACCGGATCGGTTGCGGGATGCGACCGATCGGTTAGACTAGCCGAGTGATGGGCAAACTAGTAACCGATTCGGTTGAGGGCAACGGATCCGATTAAGGTTTCGTGAAAGAAAAAAAAATTTAGAATCGGTGAGGAAATTCAAGAACTTGTTGAAACACAATCAAATCCTGAGCGTGGCGCCTAAAACTTGATGTGCCGGTTGGTGCAAGTTTTAAATTTATAAAGGTGAATTACCAATATTACCAATAACACATACGAGCAAGTATACTCGTCCGTTATAGCAAGATTATGAAGGTAAGTCGGGATCGTTCGCGCGGTTTGAGTGAATCTAAGCACAAGTTTGAATTAACGGAGTCTATCAAAAACATATAACAAAGCAAATAGATATAATGAAATTCGGATGATTAAAAACTACACTTGCTTAAACTAGTATCATATCATAGATTAATGTGATTGTGTTAACTACTTAACATGTTGGTTGTGATAATTAGTTGAGAACTAATCTATTGTTCTTACAAGTTAAACCTTCGTCAAGATTTTAGTTCATAAAACAAGCTTTAAGTTTAACCAATCAATTCAAGTTTCATAAGTATACATACATAAACTTAAACACAAAAACATCCACTTGTTCATCAAATTGCTTAAGAAATGGTCAATACAAAAGGTACCCGATCATAGACAAAGGCTACAATTAATTTTCAACAACTAATCTTACGACCATTTAGATGTTTCCAACCAATCCAATTTGATAATCAAAAGCGTTTCTATTACAACCACACCTTAGTTCCTTTGTATAATCAAGAATAATGGGTAAAACAATCATCCATAGACAAAATGATTATGACTAGTTGAATAATACGAAGTTCTTTCGACCCCAACGATAATTACCAATTAGCCAAACTTGATTAACAAATGTCACTATGAAACTTTAGCACAATTGGATCTTAGAATCAACTTGAAATTGAATTAAAACATGTTAACACAATCACTAACTAATCATATAATAATCAACATCATTTAAGCAAGTGTATAAAGAAACTAGCCACTCATAGCAAACATGAACATAAACTCATAACTTTGATCATTAGAAAACATGATTAAAAGTCTTACAATGCTTGGAATAAGATTACAAATGATGAAGTAATGATTCCCAAAGGATCGTGGTGGACTTCTTAGTGTTTTGGCTTCCAAAGGTGGAACTTCGAACTCAAACTTCTCCGGATTTCTAAGGACGAATTTCGTGAGGTTAAAGCTTGGTTTGATGAGTAGAGAACTTTGTAATTGAAGTGTGTCTCATATGCTCACAATTAGCCTCTATTTATACTAATTCCAAGGCCTAGGGTGTTAAATGATTAACTTGGCCTCCAAGGAGTAAGGAGGGACTAGAATACACCAAGAGAAGGACCTAGAATCGTTTGGATGCAAAGGGAAGCTTAGTGATGAAGATTTGACAACTGCAGACTTCTCCAACGGATCGGTCATCGACCAACCGATCCGGCTGGTCTTCAATAATAACACACCGACCGATCCGGTTGCGGGTTGCGACCGATCGATCGGTTATGGCAAAAACATTTATTCCGACCAAATTCCAACCGATCCTGAAGGTGTAACCGGATCCGTTGGATCTTCTGAGATATGAAACTTGATCTATCTCTCTTCACTCGACTTGTAGAACTTGGTTCTTCAATCACTAAGGTCTTCAAAGGTACTTGGATTTAGCTTTCTTGAGGCGGGAATCTTCGATTAGCGCATATTTCCACATTTTCCTCCATTTCCACGCACTTGGTTATAAATACTAGACAAACATCTCTAGATACGATTAAGTACTAAAATCACACAAATATAACCAAATAACGAGATATAAAAGTACACACAATGCTACTAAAAACATGCACTGTCCGAGTGTTATCATCCGGAGGCATTTTCATAAATCAATCTAAATATGCAACCGAGATCTTAAAGAAATTTGGATTTGATTCAAGTGACCTGTTGACACCCCATGATTGATCGAACCAAACTAGATGAGGACCACTCGGGGATCATGATTGACCAAGCGAAATATCGTAGTATGATTGGATCCTGATGTACCTCACGGCTAGTAGACCGGACATCTTGTTCGATGTTTGCATGTGTGCTAGATACCGAGCTAAGCCTACTAAAAGCACCTTGAAGCGATTAAGCGGGTCTTTCGGTATCTCAAGGAACCATCAATATGGGACTATGGTACCCGAAGGACACCGGTATGTCACTAACGGCCTATCAGAATCTTGATCATGCGAGTTGTCAAGATACGTCAAAGTACATCGGAGGTGCTCGGTTCTTGGGTGATAAGCTTGTGGTGGTCTTCAAAGAAGCAAATGAGTACTTCTATTTCCTCTGAGGCTGAATACATAGCCATGTCATCTTGTTGTGCTCAAATATTATGGATGAGATCTCAATTATCGACTATGGCTTTGAATTCAACAAAATCTCTCTGTCTTGTGATAATAAAAGTGCTATTGCTCTCATGCAACAATGTTCAACACTCAAGAGCAAAGCATATCGACATTCGACATCATTTCATCGTGGAACAAGTGGAAAAAGGTGTGGTGGAACTATATTTTGTGAGGTGCGAATATCGGTTAGCGACATCTTCACCAAAGCTCTTCCAAGAGAACGTTTTGAGTTTATTCTTCCACGTCTTGGTTTGAAAAGCCTTCAACGAAACTCTCAAACGTCTTCGAGAGGAAGGCGAGGAGTAAAGGTCTATCTTCATCTATCTCTTGTAAATATTTATTCGAAAAACAAAATACAAAATTATAAAATCCTTCAAAATCCATAAAAATTTGAAAAATTGAAAAATCTTAAAAAAAAAAAAAAAAAAAAAAAGTCATTTTCATGTTTCTCTCGATTCGACAATATCTACGGTCTTTGTGCTGTCATTCAAAGAATGACACGGGACTTTAGATGTTGTTCAATTCTTAAAAAAATAAAAAATAAAAAATAAATAAATAAATAAATAAATAAATTTGAGAGAAAGAGAAAATGGTTTATTGTCATTTTCGAGCAATAACCGGTTTTAAAAGAAAGAACGAGCCATGTTTTACCATGTTTTCAAATTCCATGCTCGATTCTATAAACATTTATCTCTTTGAAAACTAAATGCTTCAAAAATAACTCGGTCTCTATTTTGATAATCATCAGGGACTTATTTGTCAAAATCTCTATCTCTCAATCAACAACCTATGTCATTGATTGAGGGAGAATGATTTTAATTAAATTAAAAGGTTATTTGGCATTCAATTGTTTTCAAAAGATATTCATGCATGTTTTATCAATGGAGTTTAAAGTCTTAAATCCGATCCTTATCGATTAAAACGCTTTCATAATCAAGTCACAATTCCCTTAAAGCTTTCAAAATCAATTTAAATCAATAAGAGATCACAAATCTCAAATGATTTGATAATTGTGATCGGGGAGAATGTGTGATTTAAAATGGATTTAAACGATAATTCGATAAATGGTTTTATAAGGATGTACATGCTATCACCTTACATGTGACAAAGATTTCAAGAAATCTTAGAATGCTTGATCACAATATGCCCAAAGTCATTAGGTGAGAGAGTTAATCCTTTGATTCAAAACATTGGGAATCGAGTGCATATCATACTTGGCATTAGGCATCGAGCATGGAATCAAAGGATTAACTCTCTCACTAATGACTTTGGGCATATTGTGATCAAGCATTCTAAGATTTCTTGAGATCGTTTGGCATATAAGCATGCATGTCCAATTGCATTATCATGAGGTTTCTCTAACTTATCCTCTTCAACAATCTCACGCAGACATTCTAGGCAATCCTTAAGGGATGAGAAGTATGTTTGAATAGCAAGTTTGTTATTCCTTAGATGAGGAGGGACATAAGTCACAGACAAAGCATATTTATTACAAGAGTGAACCTTTGATACAACATTCTCCCCATTGGTCATTGGCATTTTCCCTTTTACCTGACTCTTCAGATTCTCAATTTCCTTTTGCAATGAAGCTATTTGTTCGTTATTTTTGTTACGAGTGACTTTAATTGATTCAAATAACTCATTGAAATGACGTTTAACCTTTCATTTTCTTCAAAAACTTTCGTTTTCCTTTTGTAAAGCATTTACTAGGTTTTGAAGATGAAACGTTTGAGAATTCGAGAATCTAAAGGAGGAGGCATTTGGGAGCTGTCATATTGTTCGTTTGACCCTTTAGTTGAGAGATTTGGGCTTTCAACTTTACGATTGTGTTGCACCGAGCTTGAATCATTCATCACGTTTGTTAATTTGAAAACGCATCAAACTCGGAGCATCGATGATGTCTTGATATTTGAAGTTTTGACATTTTCTTTAAGATGTTGATATTTTAGTTGTAAATTAAAATACTCAACTTCTAGTTTAGAAAAATGTTTAACCAAATTGTCATGATCATCCGGTTCAATTTTCTTGTTTAGTTTAGAATTAGATTTTCAAGCTCAATGACACGATCATGGGAGACTTTCGAGACAACAGATAGTTCATGAAATTTGGAAGCATTAATAGAGCATTTTGAAGCGGTGAAAAAAATATCTTGAGCAACACATTCGATGATAAGAGTCTCATTTAAGGTATGCAAGTTCTTCCTCTCAATCTCATTATATTTTAGTGCACGCTCATAATCACTAACTTCAACTACCATTGCATCAAATTCCTTTTCCATTCCCTTGATATCGGTTTCTATCCCTTTTAAGACTCTCAAGTGATCTTTCGAGAGTTTAAAGAAAGGCATGACCTCGGTTAAATAACATTCTTTTATTTGCTCAAAACCCTTTCTCCTTCCGTTATACCGATGGGTGTGATCCTTTTCTTGCAAGTTTTCTCAAAATCAACAAATAGTTGAAATATAACATATTGGCTAATTAAGATCTTGCTTTAGTGGCAATTTTCTAGGAACAAGATGCATTGGTGTATTAGGAGGATACACAGTTGCTCTAGGCATTTTCCAAAAGGGGGTTTGTTTCAACAATATTTTCGACTTTACGCTTATCTAAATCCTTTTCCGAGAAAACTTGTTCGGGAGTCAACAATGTCGAGGCTTAAACATGTTCAAGAAATCCAGTTTTCCTTCTTGTAGTCATGGGGTGATAATTATTTTTTCTCTTTGCATTTAGGGTTATCTAATTTTTGTTCATCCTTTCCCTAGTGACTTCATCGATTTCTTATCTTCCTCGATGCACTCAATGCAACTAGGTTTGTCTAGGTTTAAGAATCTCGGTTCCATCATAGATCACACTTTGAGTGCTTTTGCTATCTTTCCGTACTCGGGTTGGGTTTATCTATAATGGGAACACTATGCTTCTGACTTAGAACTCTATGTTTAGTGACCATGTGAGCGATCGAATGGTGTTTCCTTGTATGTACAACTTGTTTTCAAGCTTGTTTTTCAAAGTTTTCAGATTAGAAAAGTCTCTCAAGAGTTTTGATTCCTTTGCATTAAATTCTTGCTTAAGCATTTTCACATTTCTTGAAGTTCTTGTTTTGCTTATTTGTTTTAGAAAGTTTTTCTTGCAAGGAATTTAATTCTTGTTTCAATACTTCTTCTCTAAAGTTACTTTTTCTAATGATTGTGCGTGCTTGGTCATCCATTTCACGCTCACAGTGGTCAACTCAAATTTTGCACGTTGTTCATAAATAGCAACACGTTCTTTATAGGCATTTAGTTGAAATTACGTAATCATCGAGGCGCATGCGGTGTATTCATCAAAAACATAGTCATTATTGTTGCGGAAGATGCATCACTTGGTACACCTTCACTTTCACTTTGTTTCACGTATTGATCATATGGGATAATATCGATATTACCCATATTTTCAACATTGATTCAATAGTTTCAGTTGATTGTACTTTGTCATGCATCATTTGCACATCGACATTATCGTATAGTTTAATACCTACGAGATAAGTTTGTCTTGGGATGGACCAGCTAGTGGTGAAGAAGAGACCTTGGGAGAAACCATTGGAGAAATGCTAGCCATAAAAATTGTGTGTGCGTGGGTCTATCATCCACATCAGTCGTATGCATCACAATCGGCGACTTGAAAGGCATTTTGATGATTGTGACATATCTCACGAATAGGTTGCTCATCCATACGCATCATAGGTCTTGGCATTGCCCTCGGCAGAAACGACAATTCTCTTCATCTAAAGCGGCACCATTGTCTGAGCTTGTGCGGCCACATCTTATCTCGAAGTGTCGACGATACGTGGGCGCTTTGGAGATGTGCGGTTCCTTGCAATGTGTCCTCACCACCACAGTTATAACATTTTATTGGCTTAGCTTGACCTTGGTTACCATTCCTTCCTCAATTACGGTTGCCAACATAACCTCTCCAGCTCCACCTCTTCCCCGATCATCTTCTTTCTGAGGCTGGTTGCACCACGATCCTTCCATCTTTAACGGTGGCTTGATTGTGTGGGTTAGATCTTTGATACGAGGTTGTTGTTGGTTTGTGGGAGAGAATTCATGTTTGACTAATCGGAAGAGCTAGTTGATTAATGAAGTTACCAGCGTGTGCATCGGCATCGACTTGTTTGAACATAGGATCGGGAATGAGTTTGTGATTACCATTACCCAAGGGTATGACTTGTGATGCTTTGGTTGTGATTCCGATGTTTGAGTAGAAGGCGGTTGAGTCATTAGACGAGCTTGTCTCTCCACAGGTTGGTTTTGAGCGATTGAGAATCAATTTTTCAAACATAGCATGTCTCTCATTACGAAGGAGGAAGGCATATAGTTGCTCATAGTTTGTATTCTTCAATCCTTTAGTGAGCTTCACGGTGACAAACTTGTGCCATTCGGGTTCATGTTGTTCACATATTTTGAGTTCGGTGAATGTTAGGCATAGTCATTCGATGTTCCTCATGTCATTCACTAACTTATGAAATCTCACATAGTACTCATAGACATTCTCATCGGTTTCATCTTGAAGTGTTCAAATTAGTCATAGAGTTGGGATTCTCTGTCTTCCATAGTTAATTCGAACCCGAGAGAAGCATCTTAACATTATCCCAAGCGCCTTTGCATCGGTGTTATGATTGATCGACTTGTAGATGTCTTTAGGAAGACCTTGAAGAACAATGTTTGAAGCCACGATATCCGCATCGAATCTCTTTTATCCTTATCATCAAGCTCATCATACATTTTAGGTCCATCCATTCCGTAAAGCAGAGTACCATCTTCATTAGTATCAAGTATGTCTCTAGTCGTCTCAACTCGATATGGTCCTTCATCAATGGATTTGAGAATGTTGACACCATTTTCCTTTCAAGGCGATGCAGTCGATTCGTTGAACCCAAGAATCGTAGTCGGTTCTCAGCATGGGTGGGCAGTGTCGACCCACCGCTTGAACATCCTCTGCAACAGTGGAGATGATAGTAGGAGCGTTGGTAGACATGTTAACGAGATAATACGGGATTTTATAACTCTATGATTAAACAGAAATAGATTCTTTCACGGATTTTACTAAATCAAGAGAAACCGTAAACAATCACCCAAGTCGCTAGAAGATAATGCACCAGTCGCTAACACTTAATTAGCTACACCACTAAGTCGCTGGGTCCCAAGTCGCTAGACAAATGCAAGTCGATAAGTAGTAACTCGCTAAGCCTCAGTAGCTAGCAAAATTTTGGCGACAATTAAGCTACTCAGTCGCTAAAGATACAAGTCGCTAAAGAGCAACTCGCTACGGACCAAGTCGCTACCACTGAGTCGCTACCCGTGGTGGAGAGTCCACTACTTGTAATCAGAACTCGCTAGATCTAAGTCGCTAGGTCTAAAGCGTAACTCGCTACAAATTTGTAAAGCAAGTCGCTACTGAAGAAAGTAATCCGTGAGTTAAGTCGCTAGCAAGAAAAAACCACATAAACATCACTTTTCAATCCAAAAACAACCCAACCAAGATGATTTAAGCTTACCAAATGAAAACCTACACGCTTGTGATGATTCTAAACATAAAAGTACTAACAAAATCCAAACTTTAACACGAAATCAACCAAATGATGAAAAAACCACTAAACTTTTTCAAACTCAAAACCACCTAAAACCACTAGAAATCCAAAGATGTGCAAGATATGATCAAACCATGGCTCTTGATACCAATTGTTAGATATTAGTTTTCACATACACATCAAACCATAACAACAAGGTGGCGTATAAGTGGAATTCTAGAGAGAAAAGTTAGAGGTTTAGGGAACTTAGTGAGAGAAAGTGAAAGATATTATTATGAGCTCCAACTCTACCTTGGAAGGTAGAGTATTTATAGTCTTACATAAATCGCCACACATCGGGTGTGGATCGGGCATACGATGGGTAAAGACCCGTCCGTCCTCCACGGTGTTGCTTAACTAAGTACTACTTAACATAAAGAACTACGACTACGAGCTTTCAACGATTACATATACTTGAGGTGACCGACTCTTTAATACACGGAATTTCTAATTCCTAACAGGTTGTCTTTCCAATTACGTATCCAAATACATTCCAATCAATCGGTGAGTGTAGTTATCAATCCAATTCATTCGATCACTATCCTTAGTGATCATTCTATCGTCTGAAAGTTTTAAAACACCATTGAGTCTCCGTGGGACTTAACGACCTAGGAATCCACTATATTCCTCGATCTTCATTGCATTGTGGCGGTTTAAGTTTATTACGGTTAGCCATTCACAAGTGGTTAGCTTGTGTGATATAACAGACGGTTCGGGGACCCACCACTTTGCCATTTTCTTCATGTGTTTGCTCCTTTTAGTCCAAATATGCTTCATTCCATTTTGCTTTCAAGAGACCTAATAAGTGAAAGGAGCGAAATTAAGCGATGCGGATATAAAATTGGTCAATTTAGGGCTTAAATGACCCCTAAAAGCATACGTTTAAATCCTCTACATGTTAAGATTAATGGGCAAGGTTCCTAAGAACTCGGTCATCTTCCTAAACACTAAGGTATCCTCAGCGGGTTCACTTCCATGTCCCTAGCCAATTGTTGTTCATGGAGAGTTGAGTTTCTTACGAAGGTATCTTCTAGATAGAAAGGTCGTTGAGGACCTATCAAATCTTCATTAATCCAAGGTCCATATCTAGACGATTTTCTATCCAACATGATCTCATAGGGTATTTGTTCATCCTCTTTGTAGTAGATATGCTTCTTGACATCGTAAATTGACCTAGCACTTCATTCTCCTACCACTATCGTAGACATCTTACAATCAATTATGGCACTAGCGGTAGATAAGAATCCTCTTCCTACTAACAATGGGCATGTTGGGTCCTTATTCATGTCTAGCACATGGAAATCCGCCAAAAGAGTTAATCGACCTCGTGCACTACCATGTCCATTGAACATATATTGTTAGCCTTTAATGGAAATCGTCTTAGTCCGTTTGATCATAAGTTTCCACATATCTTGTATAGTCTAATATTGGAAAGTCTGATATTCCTCAGATTTCAGCATTTATTGCAATCGCATAAGTACGAAGTTTGCATCTTGCAATTCCATCTTCAAGGTCTATGAAATCCAACTATAGATTCAGAAGATCATTATTGCATTCAAGTTGATGGTGTAAAATAGCTCAATAGTCACTTAAATTTAATGGATACTTCTTAGACATCGCATTTAAGTAAGCTTAACTTTAGTCACCAAATGCATATTCAGTCACATTTGGATATAGTATCTTCATGCATCAAGCTCAAACTTGTAGCCCTATAAGTCAAATTTCTCACAACTGTAATTCCAATCTATATAATCGAGTCAATTCATCTTCATATCACCATGTTTCAAATCCAATCCTATCAATGGCTACCAGTAACTGTTTCAAAATTCATGCACTACAAGGTTATCTTTAGTGCTTATGCAATACTTGATTATACAATCTTAACTCTTCAGCAAATTTTATTGCCATTGCTAATTCTCCAATATTCAAATTCTGTAGTTTCATAACGACATTTCGAAATCATGTCTGGAATATGAAACAATTTCAATGATCTTGCTACAAACAGCGAGTGAATTCACTTACCTTTACTTTCAGTCCATCTATCACGTCTTAATTCATCATTGCCTTTTCAACAGACAATTATCAAAGCTCACATACTCATGCATTCAATGATTTCCTCATAAATTGCCATCTATGCAATTACATTAGAATTCTATACAAACGACTCTAGATCAAACTAGAACCTTCATTAGCTATTGACAGTTTGACAACAATTTTCTCAGTCCCCTTGCACCAAGGGCTTCTGGATATTCCCGATTAGTCTCTGCTATATCCAGACTAGAATAGTTTAGTTTTAACATTTCACTGACAATTACATTATGTCTAGCAAAAATATGCATACTGTAATTGTAGCTGAACTAATACTCAGTATGAACTAATACTACTTCATTCTTACAATTCATGTCTTCACAACTGCAAGTTTCATGAGCCATCATTAGTCTTCGCACATTAATTCGTATTCACAATTCTCAGCTATCTGCTTATCGTAAGCCAATCATGTATTGCACAATGAACTTCTTGTATTTATGCATTGTTGTCAATCACTTGATTCAAGCAAGATTATCTCATTTGTCATTGAACATTTGACTAGTTCTTCGATGTATCACTAGTATCTGATATCGATCAAGCAGTTGGATCTTTAAATGAACAGTATGACTAGCAGTGGTAATGATCAATCAACTAGCATTACTATATAGAAAGTACAAATTGTGGTGCACCACATCAACAGTATAGAATTTCTGCATTGCACATACAAGATCAACTTGGATCGTCAAGGTTTCTTCAATTATGTAAAAGTTGTAATATTCGATCGACCAATTGCATGAAGTATAGATGTTTAACTACCCTAAGATCTTGTCTAAATCGGACTACAAACGATTTAGGGTTTTTCTCCAAAGTCTACCTCCTAAATGCGAAAAATCAATTCTATATATAGATTTACAAATGCGACGGCATCACCTTTTGCATGGGACGCCGTTAGCTCGTTATTAGGGTTTCGCCCGGCCAAGTCATCGATGGAACAGCGTCACCTTAGAGTTGTGGCCGTTGGTCTTGATTGGAATGTCGTCTTGATTCTAGATCTCGCCATCTAAGTTGAAAACGTGAGTGACACCTCCAATATTAAAGCGTGGCGCCAAAGTTATAAGACCGAATTTTCACCGAGTCGTCGCGTGCTTGTTTTGATCAAATCATCATAGAGGGACGGCGTCGCCGCTTTGATTGGGGCCGTCAGTCTTGTTGATCGACTTTGAGTGGCTTCGATCTTGACTTTTCCATTTTCTTCATGTATTTGCTCATTTTCGTCCAAATATGCTTCATTTCAGCATTTTACTTCCAAGAGACCTAAAAAGTGAAAAGGAACGAAATTAAGCAGTAACGGATATAAAATTGGTCGATTTAAGGCTTAAATGACCCCCTAAAAGCGTACGTTTAAAATCCTTATCATGTGTATCCCTCTTTTAGTCGTTAGTGCTTATGACATATAGGTCGTTTCAAGATTAAAGCATGATGTATTCCAATTAAGCTTTGATGTGACGGGAAAAGAAAAACATATGTGTTGAAATGATGTAGATAGTTCTAGGTGGCGTATGTTGGTGGAGATGAAATAAAAAAGATATTATAGTAAATTACATAAATCGTCCTTATGGTTAGGCCAAAATTGCACGTTTCTTCCTTAACTTTCAGAAAGCGCACATATCGTCCTTGTGTTTGTCCATTTTTCATTGACCTATCCTTTGACCGGACGGGAGTTAGTTTAGTTCGTTAAGTATGATCACTTGCCGCACACGTGAGGGGAAAAATGGTCCATTTAAGCTTCAAAACCACAGGGAAGATCACTTTTCCCCCAAAAATACAAACGTATACCCTTTTTCCTCATAAACACACACTTAAACCCAAACAACCCAACCCTACACACATCCGAATTAACGACCACTCAAGTATGAAGGACAATAGCGTATTTGTGACATATATTAAGGATATCCAGGAAGAAGAAGGTGAATTATTGTTCAGAATTCACACATACAAGTTATTTACATATGGCCCACTGACGTATGAAGGAGGATTAGTCAAGTATGAAGGACACAAGCATATATGTGTCTGATTTTAGCTGTAATAGGGATATCTTTAGTTCAATCCTTGATAATGTATTATCAAAGATTAAGGAACCAAAATGGGCGTTGTTTTTCAGTGATCCAAAACAATCCCTAGAAAATGGTTTGAGATTGATTAATAGAGATTATGATGTTCATAAGATGTATGAGTTGGCTGATACACATGAGTCAGTTGATATCTTTGTTGCTTATAAGCCCCAAAAGTTATCACAATTTTAATTAAAAAAACATAGGTTCATAGGTTGGGTTTGGGTAGAGCAAGATGCTAATTTTCAAATGACAGGTCCAACACCTTTTACGACTCGACGTAAATGGAAGGGGATTGATAGCAACAAAAAGCAATGTAGTGTAAGAAATACAAAAAAGAAACGGCGGTGTTGTTATCAGAGATGGTGAAAGTGTTTTTCATAACAAAAGGGACAAAAATAAGGGAAATGGAAAGCTGGTTAAGGATGATGATGTTTTTCAAAAGAAAAAGAGCAAGACTGTTGTAACAAATTATAAGCGAGGTTTTTATTGGAAGGGAAGGTCAGAATGGTTGAATGTACAGGTTTTGCTAGTGATGTTGTTCCATTTAAAGAGGGTTGTCTTGAAAACACGGCTGGTGGTGTTGGTGGTCTTGTTACGAGACCTTTTAAAAGTAGTGAAAAGATTATCAACTGCGTACTTGCCCTTTTTGCTAAAGGCCATCTAAGGTGAGATTTCAATGTTGAATTGCATGACATCTTTTTTATACTTTGAAACTGCAATTATACCTTAGCTAACTTGAATATGTGGTATTTGGATACTTGTTTTTGCAGGCACAATAGCATTATGTTCATCACTTTTAGGTTCATCTTTTGTATGTTCATCGGTTTAAGGATATCCAATAACATTATGTAGATCGATAGAAGGTTCATCGGTTGATGGTTGTTCGATTGAAGTGGTTCATGTTTTGTATTTTGTGAATTATGAGTAGAAGGTTGTAGCAAACAATGAATCATTATTTTAATAACTCTCAAGTTGTATCAAAAATAAATCGAGTTGAATCGGTTCATCTTTTGTATTATGGACAAAATTGCCTTTTTGTAATTTGCGTGTTATGGAAACTTTTAAATTGTATATTATGGTATGTAATCTGTGATTGTGTTTGTGTTTGCCTACCATGTGATGTCTGGTATACAAGAACATGAAAGTCAAAGTTACAAAGTCAAACTAACTACATACTACACTAGTTATTAAACTAACTACACTGTTACATTACTATAAGAAATCAAATTGTCTCTAAGAGTAATTTGCATCTTGTGGAAGCTATGTCTTCTTGCAGTGAGCACTGTAGTGTTGTCTTATCTTTGATTACATAGACTGAGAAGAAGCTATGGATTCTTTAATCGCAATTATTATGCTCCAAGTGATTTAGAAAAACCAACTTACTATCTCAGCTACTATCTTCCTACAAACTTTCTATCTACTACTATTCCACTATCGTGATGCATGGTATAATCAGCAAAAACAAACACCCGATTCTATCAGAAAACCAAACACAGTGGTAAATAACATCTGATGCATGGAACATATGTTCAAACCATAAGCAACAATTTATAAGGTTACATATGGTCAAACCATGATGAACCAAAAAACTAGAAAAAAGGTCATGTGTTTAACTAATGAAAGTCAAACTGGTATGTGCAAATGTTGACATTGGATCTGCTAGTCAATATGGCTTCTGCAAATGTCCATGAGATGTAGATATCACAACAATGTAGTCATGTGATTATAGTAGGCTGAATTAAAGACTAAAGTTGTATGCTCCTAAGTGGTTTTGTGCAACTTTGGAGTATTATTCAGAATACAATTTTCATAGGAATTCCTATTTGTTTCATTGAGTTGTTTTAGAATTCTTGGGCATGTCCATAATCCTTGAATGTAATTGTGTGTATAAGGTTGGTATTATTAATATATTCACCATTTTCATCCGAAAAAAAAACAAACCGCCAATGCAAAATGTAAATCCAAACACCCCCTATATTCCAAAATGCAAATGCAATATACTTTGACATCTAATAGTCAAACTGCAAATGTTTGTACAGAAACTTAGATTATGATATGAATTCTACAAACAATAGTTAACCTACCAAATTGAATTGTAAAAGTAAAACTAACCAAATACCGCAAAATGTAAACTTTTGATTGTTGACTTCCGTAAGTCAAACATATTTAGCAATTCATAACTAAACACTATTAGTAACAATAATAACCCAAATTTTTGATTCAGAATATGCCATGATTACAAAACAACATTTTTATTGATCAATTTCATGTTGACAACCATTACAAGTTTTTTATTCACTAGCCAAACATTATCCCCTAAGCTTCACCAAAATACTAAAAATATACATCCACCACCATCACAAACTACATTACAGGTGCCTCTTTTTCCTGCCGGTTCATCCCACTTTTCTAGAACCACAGCCTTCCATTCCTTTCCTTGAGATGTGCAAACAAAGTTTAAAGATTTTTTATCCTCCTTTCCTAATTATCAACTTTTGGTAACTTGATATCATCAGGCTCCTCAGGCTCCTGCTTCCCCTCACTAACACCCAATAACTCTTCATAGTAGAAATCTTTTTTCCTTAGCCATTTCAGAATCTTTTCTCTTAGCTCCTTAGGTATGTCCTTATACGAACCATATTCTTCAATTGGCTCAACGCCGAATCCATCAAGACCTAAATCAGAGAGTAGATAGTTCGATAACACTTTTCCCACTCCTCTTCATCGGACCCAGTACAAAGTCTCCTCCTTATCATTTTTAGCCATTATTCTTGATGAGGGCTCGTTATGAATGGGAAACTAGGAGAATTATGTGTGTTTTGGAGAAGCGTGGATTAGGTTATGTGTGTTTTGGGGAAAGTAGGGTTGGGAAATTAGAGAAATTATGTGTGTTTATAACCTTATAAAAACGCGGGTATAACTCGATGAAAAGCGACGAAAAAAAAAAAAAAAAAAAAAAAAAATGTTAAACTTGCAACAAGTATCGTTCTGTGGTTTTGAAGCTTAAATGTAGTTTGCACCTCACATGCGCGACACATGACCATACTTAACGGACCAAACTAACGCCCGTCCGGTCAAAGGACGAGTCAATGCAAAATGGACAAACACAAGGACGATATGTACACTTCCTGAGAGTTAAGGATGAAGCGTGCAATTTTGGCCTAACCATAAGGACGATTTGAGATATTATAAATAATATTATAGATGGAGCAAACGACAGTGTTTTGCTGCCGTTAATAGTATAAATTTAACTTTTTACAGCCCACAAGGCAAGCCCAATTCATAGCCCATAGCCTAATTTTTTTTTTAAAGGTTTACAAAAGCCACCTTAAACTTTGTTGAAGCATGCAAAAATCACTTTAAACTTTTACGATTTATGACTTTTTATATAACAACTTTTATTTGTCAAATATTTAAACCACAAGGGCCAAATACGTACACCTTTATAAAACCATGAATATACCAGATATCTATGAATCGTACAAAATGAGCTAAATTTTAAAGCGTAAAACAAATATATTTTTCTAAAAACTTTTAAAATGAACCTTTAACAAACCAAATAACTTTTAAAACTACCCCTAACTTTTTTTTAACAATCTACGTAGCAAATAGTTAGCTAAAATATTAGCAAAAACTACGCAAGACATTTAAAACAAACTAGCAAGAATCTATGCGTAAGTGAGGCGAAAAATAAATTTTGGTGAAAAAGTATATATCGTAATCTAAAAGCCCCTACCGCAACACGTGGGGTGCTAATGGTAAATGAAAAGGGTGTTTGGGAGTGTATATTAGTGATGTGGCGATTAAACATGTGTTATTTATTGAAATGTCATCTTAATAAGTCGGGACTATTGGTGTTATAGGTTGTTTGGACAAGAAACGTTGAATTGACGCCTTTGCTTAACGTTTTGGATCATCAACAAAGCAAAATCAAGATGTTGGGACTACCACTGTAATTTCATCGATCTTGAGAATAAACCCAAAATTTTGAAATAGCTGAGGACCAACGGTCAGTCAAGGGTAATTGACAAATAGAGTAATCTCCTAAATACATCATGTGGTTTGTCAAGTTTCACAATTTACATCTATGTCAGAAAAGTTGGGACATATAAATCATTTAATCTGTCAATAAACTTTAAACATTATACATCCCTAAGAACAAATGATGCAATTATTTTTCCTTAACTGCTAAAGTAGTTCTAATATGAGGTGTAGTTTCGTGCATTTGGTTACAACATGGATGTATTTTGTAATTTACTTTTATTATTATTATTTTGAACTTGTCGAACAAGATTTTACGAAGTTTCCTATTGGGCCATATCCATTATATTCGGCCCAACTCAACCCAATAATAATCCAAACCGCTTCATGGCTCATCGTGACCAAATTTTAAATGGAAACTTAGTACACCCTCTGTATATTATCATCATCCATCTTCTTCATTAAGACACCATAAACCCTAAAACCGATTATATGTATTTACATAAAAGAACAAGATCAGAACTCTAAACACGACTTTTTAAGGTATAATAATCCTTAAACTCTATGAAACATTTTCTCATGAACTTATGTGACATATTTAATGTTTTTGGCTATTATTCGTATTGTGGACTCTATATAACTTTTGCATGCATGCATTAGGTCTTGAATATGTGTTTAGTTTGATTTGATTTTATATAGGTGATGATATTGAGCTATATTTTTAGAATTGTGCATCAGTTTTTTAGTGTATTTACACTTGTTAGTGTACGTTGAGTTGCACCTATAGTCAGTTTGACTTTTATTTATGCTGATAGTCCTTAATTCATCAACATTTAACACCCACCGAGCTAGGGGGTCCCGATCCATGGATTTTTTCGATTTAGTGTTAATTTTAAAAAAAAAACATCGATTTTTCCCAAATACATCTTAAATGACTCCGGTCCATTGAAATGTGTTTTTAGTCTTATTTAGTTAGCATCTTAAACTATATTATATTACGATTAAATTTTTTTATGCATCCGGTCATGTTTGTTCCTGGCTCCGTCCCTGGCCATAGTCCTTGTAGCGGCGTAGATATAATAAGATTTATTGAGTTGTACTATAGTCTTGTTGTGTAGTAAGTTAGTTTTTTTCTAGTTGAAAAGTGTTATACCAAAAAGAAAGACAAAGGAAGAAATATAGTATCAAGGTGAACCATGAAAACTATACAATATTAGGAACCCCAATTTTTTTTTTTTGGTTGAGTGCATTTGGAAAACATTTTTTTTTTTATTTTTAGTTTTTTTTACAAATTAGCACTACATCGCAAGTATCCTTGGGTGTCCGGTGAACCCTAGGACCCACCTTGGTTTCTTCCCTGCAAGGCACTTGATGGGTTTTAATAGACTAATTTAGCGGTTTTTTAGACACAAGGACTATGGGTGGTTTTCGATTTAGGGGCTATTCACATTAAAAAAAAGTCACAGGATCATAGTTGCAAGTTCACGCTAACCCAAGGACGATCCGTGAGGTGTGATTATTGTAATTGTAATGCTATATATAAATGAGTTTTGCTAATATGTGGTCACTGGTCATGTGTTTGGTTATTTTGAAAAGGAAAGTTTAAGTTAATTATATGTACAAGTTTTAGTATATTTGATGCTGACCTCGTGGGCGACAACAATAAGTTTGTTATTGCTGTTTTTTAATGTCAGATGCTATATATACATATTATTTTGTGTCAATCAGTAATATTCTAGTCTTGAGGTGCTTCTAATCATATTGTGCAAACTTGAAAAAATGACGATATAATGTTTAAATATCTCGATGCTACTTTCTTACCTTAGTTTTGAATCAACTGTGTATCTTTTTTTTATTGTCGCATCTTATTCTTCTGAGATTATCTATCAAGTAATTAATAATATACTTTGTAGTTGTTTATAATGCATAGCTGATTAGTTTTCTTGATGTGATGCAGACCTTCGATTTTAGAAAAATGAATCAAGTGATTGAGATTCCTGACACCCCTGATAGATTAGTAGCAACAAAACATAATAAGGACCGCAACACCATTGTAGGGCGAAGTGATGGTTCCATAAATAAGCAACCCATGCCAACAAAGATTTCAATCATATGTAACGGGATCAAGAGATTAATTAGTAGTCCTACCAGTTGCAGTGAGTCCCCGATTTTGAAATATTTTAGGAAGACTAAACCTACTATAGACATTGACAGATATGACAAAGGAAAAGCTTTGGCTAATACGGAAGTTCAAAAGTCAACTCGCAAAGTCAATGGGCATGGTCAATCTGAAAGAGGTGTATTGCCACTCACTAATTTTCCTGCAATAGTTTCTTTGGATGGATCAAGCAAATCGTCAAAAGTAGAGAACATGCCTAAAAATGGTCCGACATTTGACAGTGAAAAAGGTGTTGTCGTTGTTGCTGAAAATAAAACGCAACCTTCTACATTTTCTAATGTATATCAGAGGAAAAAGTTGGTGCGAAATGAATGTGTACCTCCGCTTAATATAGAAAAATCTAAAAAGGTGGTGGTGAAGTGTGAGAATCCTAGTGTCGTGAAAGAAATAACCAGTGGTTCTGGCACAGTGGCATCTGATGGTGGATCGAGTATAGTTGATATTAAGGATGAGGTAGCTGAAGATGATTCACGTAGACACAAAGGAAAGGAGATATCTAACCAGTTTTCATCTGAAGAGGCTAATGCAGGAAACTCCCATTTGTCTCAGAGGTACCGTAACGCCATAAGTTTTTATCTCGATCATTTTTTTTTTTTTCTATATTTATTCCGAGTGTTGTAGGTTATTACAGAAGATATATTCATTCAATTAATATATAATTTTTAATGAAATGATTTAGAGTGACTATTAGACCCGTTCGGCTGTTCCCTTTTTAGCAATTTTCAGATTATAACTGTTTGACATTATAGACGTGAAGTCAAAATACATAGCCCCAAAGACCTGCTCATAACTAAGTGGGTCAAAATCGCCTTTTTTGGCCTTTATTGTGGTATTTTTGTATGGTTTTTATACTTTGCATAGACTAATTAACAACTTGATACTTTTTTTACACAAAGCTATCTTATAAAGACTTTATTGGTTAGATTTGCCTTTAATGGGATATAACGTGCAGGGAGCGTATTCATAAGGATCCGGCTGAAAGTAGCACGGATATTGGTGTAGGTGCAAACGGATGGAGGACCACACACAACCAATGGAAACAAAGAGACATTAAACAGCAGAAGAATGAGACAATGGAAAGTGATCATAAGAACGAAACAGACATTAAACATCTTGCTGACTCCGCGAAAACCTCTTCGCACACGTGTGATCTACCTAATGCGAATGAGTCAGGCATTAATAGACAAACAGAATCTTCCACCTCAAGAAATCGTGGTAAACGTCCTATATCCTGCATAGAGGACTCAGTTGGGCAACCTTCAACTTTAACATCAAAAAGGAAACAAAGAGACATTAAACAACAGAAGACCGAGATGGTTCAAAGAAATCATAACAAAGTAATCAAAATTATAGATCTTGATGATTCACCGATACCCTCTTCACGCGTTCATGATATACCTAATGCAGACGAGTTGGGCATTAATAGACAAACGGAATCTTTCACCTCAAGAAATCGTGGTAAACGTCCTATATCATGCATAGATGACTCAGTTGGGCAGCCTTCAACTTCAAGACCAAAACGGAGTAAGAACCTTAGTGGGCCAAGACCTAAACGGAACAAGAACCTTAGTGGGCCGAGCACTTCTAATCCAGTTTCAGAACCCAATAGACAAATTCATGGTAATGATGAAGATTTAAGTGTAAGAGCCTTTCAAATTGAACAAGATGCAATTTTGGCTGAAGAATTACAAAAGCAAATATATGACGAGGAGCCGTTATATAACCATCAGCATAACTATCTACCAAGCGCTGGAGTTCATCATGCACCTATTACAGGATCCAACTCTAGTGATATGAGAATGCTTAATGACCTCTTACAAGAACGTGAATTTAACGAGTAAGAATGTTTGATATGATTCTTCTTTGAGTGCTTTTTTCTTTCAGCGATATTAGTTATTTTCATTTCTTTCCTCATTTACAAAATTTCTTTGGTTTTAGCGGATGTGGAAAAATGGGCGTGTGGGGTAGTGGGTCGAAATATTTCCCGACACACAAATTTTATATCAAAATTCTTATTTTTTCTTGGACGAAAGGTGTTTTGAGTTAACCCAAACAAACATTACTGCTTTTGACCCGTTACCTGACCTGACCATTTCCCGACTGTATTCATGAATGTAGTTGAATTGGGTGAAAAATATACATCTAGGTGTATATAATTTGTTCACCATCTGCTCTCTTACCAATCACCATACATCTAACCAATACGTTTGTCTCAATATTTCACCTCTTTGTGGTCAGGAACGATTATGAAATGTTGTTGGCTCTTGATGAAGACAATTATAGACATCAAGGTGCTACTCGTACACAGATTAATAGCTTGCCAGAGTCAACGGTTCAGGTAAGTCACGATTACCACTTGCATGTATGCAAATTGTAGGGAGTGCTTGTTTATTTACCAGACTGTTAATTACCAACCATATTTTGCGGTGCATTGTGCAGGCTGAAAATACTCTAGAATGTACTATTTGTCTTGAAGGTTCTACCATTGGTGAAAAAATTCGACACCTTCCTTGTCTTCATAAATTTCATAAAAAGGTATGAACTTTTTACTTTGCTGTTATCTATTATTTTCGTACATAGGACACTAAGTGTGTATGTTGTGCTTATGGTGGTGCGTGATGTGTGTTATTGGGTTATCTAACATTTCATTGATTCCCTCTTTTGTTTCGCAGTGTGTCGATGTATGGCTCTCAAGGAGAAATTCATGCCCTGTGTGCAAAACTTCAGTGGACTTGATTGGATGAGATTTTAACATAAAAAATTTCAATATCTGCAGATTTTTTTCGTTTCATGTTCGTCCTGGAAATATTTGATTCCAAAAGATGTCCAGTACCAAATTTACTACCATTTTGGTTCGTTTTTCTGTCTTGCATCTAGCTTGAATATTGATTGGTGATGTACAAGATTTAGAACTTTTTTTTCCCTCGAGTCTTTATATTGTTCGATTTAAGAAATTGAAGATCAAAATTATATATGCTTGCGTATATTAAAAACTTTAGTTTTATCACGAGGATTTTGAGGCCATGTTTAGCCCACATTCGACATTCGAGTCGACTAGAACTCGGACTCTCGATGTTTTATCTACCTGTTGGATATCTCTAGGCAAAAAGAACCCTTGGTAGATCACACAAAAATACATCAATCTATTTATAAATATATTAAAGTAAAATCATCAATATTTGATTTTATATTAACATATATATACAGAATCAAGCTTCAGCCAATATTTACAGTAAATGAACATAAACATATCCTAGTGACTGGATCGGACTAAAAACACAACTAGATCTGCAATTTACGCCATGATAGAACCGTCTTAAATTGATAAGTGCCAACACTTCTCATCGCAACTCTGAAGGCTATGTGATGGTTCTTCTCCCTTGGCTTATTAAACGAAATACACAATGTAAAGTCTCTTTCTGCAACAATTTGACCAAAGATTTGCAGTCCTGACTGTGGTTAACCAAACAAAAGGTTCACCTGTGTATATATAACATATCAATTTCTCAACTTAGCTTAACAAGTTAATATTAATAATACTAGCGGATACCCACAAGACAACATGGGCGATAAGTATTTATATGTGTTTGCTTACCCGTTTATGTGTTAGTTGTAAGTGTTTGTTTGGGTTACCCGTAGCTTTCCATGACATCATTATTCCCCCATATAGAAATACCTCGCAATCTCTTACCGTCAAACACTCCCCAAAAGTATATGATTTTGACGAATCAAAGATTATATTGATTGAAATAAATGAAATAAAGGTTAAAATTGTAAAAATATGAATTAAAATAAAATAAACCCACTAAAAATATAAAAACTCATAAAAATATATCAAAATGGATGTTGAATTAAAGAGCATAAAATTTTAGAAAATATGGTGAAATTAGATTATAAAAAAAATAAGTAGATAAAAAGATATTTTAATTTGAAAATAAAGATGAATTTTTAGTTGAGAAGTGACACATGTCATTTTATAATTGGAGCTCCTTATCTTAATTTTTAGTGGTTAGGAGTTAGGTTTGAAGTTTGTTAAGAAATGACACATGTCATCTCATGATTGAAGCTCCTTATCTTAATTTTTTGTTAGGAGTTAGGCTTGGAATGAGGTTTGGTTTTCCATAATAGGCAAGTAAAAAAGTCTGAATTTTTAAGCCTTCTAATTTTAGAAGGCCTAAATGCATTATAAAGTAGTATAGATGAAGAGACGTCATCAAGCTGGAAACACATTTTTACAAGGTGTCAAACTAACCTCAAAGAAAAGAGAATAAAAAATAAAAAAATAAAACAAACAAACAAACATTTATTCCCTCTAAAGAAGCAAACAGTTATTTTTTCGTAAGGATGATAAGCAAAGAAAAATTTACCTTTATCAATTTCGAGATGATAAACCAGTATCAACGCACCCATACTGATAATGATGAAGTTCTCTCTGGCAGATCTTTAAGCTTGGGGCATTTCCTTATAAGAAGCGTTCAAGACATGTGAGGTGTGGCAAGACATCAGAAAGTGATTCCAAATCCTCAAAATTAGAGACTTCCAGATAAGTTATAGATGGTGTAAGAAGAAAACCAAATGACTTCACACCTGAATTTCGACCGTATAAACAAAGATGATTAAGTGAGTCTGGCAAGTGTTGCAGCCCCCAGTCTGAAATGGGATTATTTAAGCATCCTACTGTTAGGCGACTTAAGTTAGGGGGATAAGACCCACACGGAAAGGTGAAGTCGAGACTTGGGCAGGCACATATATCCAGAGCTTCCAAAGAAGCGAGGCTTTGCAAATGCTCATGTGGAAATGACTTTAGATTCTTGCATTTCTTGATTCTTATAGCTTTTAGGCAGGATAGAGGAAGAAATCCAAAACCTCCCTCTATGCTTTCTATGTTGTCACAATCAATGATGGACACTCTAGTGAGATGAACAAAGTATCCTTCACCAAAGGATCTCAGATTATAACAACCAGTAATGTCAAGTATCTTAAGAGATGATGGACTATCGTGCACGTTGAGAAAGTCAAGGATGTTAACGAACCACAATGCCCGATGTACAGTTTCTCAACACTGTTTGGACAGCTGTAACTCTTCAGTATGTCACAAAATTTAATAGTTACATCTCTAAGAGATGATATAAAACCAATAGACACTTCAGCAAGTTTCGGACAATACCCTATATAAATCTCAACAAGACGAGGAAATAATCCACTAGTTGCATTGTCGCCAACAACACTAGTTGACCATCTTTCCCATCGTGGCATATGTTTAAATTTCAAAACTGCAAGAGACGGAAATGCAACATGATGGACAGAATTAGTATGTGCAATAAACATAGAATCCAAATTCACCACCTCATTCAAGCTTTCCACAGATAGCATCTGAAGTGACTGTAGATGTCCGAGTGCTGGCAATTGTTCACAACTTATACAGCCACGTAATGTAAGCTCTGTTAACTGATCAAACGAGGGATCCCCAACCCAACTAGGAAATCTTTTCCCCGTAAAGCAAAATCTTCAGGTTTCTCAATTTATGATGAGGTTGTAGACCTTGTAGTACTGTGTTCAGTCTTCTCACTGAAAGACTCATCAAAGACACGACTCACTTGCATCCCAGATTCTCCAGAGACATGACCCCATTCCATCTCCAAATCATGAAGACCCTTCTTTTGCATTAAGCACGCATCCGCTGCTTGCTTTGGAACTATCACTCTGTCTAGCCCTTTAATGGAAATCCGTCCTTGAAGATTCGCTAGGTTTTTAAGATCAGATATTTTAAACCCGTTCTCTCCTTCAACAATGACCTTGGATAAAGTTTGTAGATTTGTCAATCCATCAATTCCCAAAGGCATCTTGTTCAGCAATGGAGTATGACTGACGTCAAGATGTCGTAAGTGCGTTAACTTTACGAAACTCTTTGGCAAGCTAGCTAACCAACTACAACCACCAACCAACAAGGTCTGTAGATTATAAAGGTCACTGACTTGTTCTGGTAATCGTGTAATGATGGTGCCAGATAAATTGAGGTATCGGAGATGCTTGAGACAACTAATAGATTGTGGAACCTCTTCAATGAAACAATAATTTAGACTTAGCACTCTTACGAGGTGTAACTGCGGAAGTAATTCTTTAAGTACATTGCTCGATAAGGACATATGTGGCCACTGTATCTTTGAAGTTGAGATTGTCATAAAAGTTCTCAAACTTGTAGCTCCTTCTAAGTTCAACAAATTTCTACATACTTTATTTTCCCAATCTATTATCGAAAAGTGACGGAAGTTTACGAATGCTTCAATTCTGTCATATACACCCATCTTAGCATCCAACCTAATGAAAAATTCCCCAGAAACACTCTTGGCCAAGTCATTTATCAAGTCATGCATTATATATTGTGCTTTTTCACCAGTTGAAGGCTGTAAAATAATCTTGACTCTAGCTCTTCAAAATAATGGCAGCCCAAACTCTCCTTGGACATGTTGCCATTTTTTTGGTCTAAAAAACCTTCTGCCAACCATAGTTTGACAAGTTCATTCTTGCAGAACACGAAGTCTTTCGGAAATAAGGAGCAATATGCAAACAAATGCTTCAAATGGGAAGGGAGATCATTGTAGCTCAAATAGAGAGCTGGTAAAATCTCCTTTTCATCCTTTAAATCCCATAGGTTACTATTCATCACCTTCTTCCATTCATCATCGTCTTTTTTCATCCGCAAGGCCCTCCCTAGCGTTATCAAAGCCAAAGGCAATCCATCACATTTCTTTACGATGCCTTCACCATGCAATTTCAGTTTTGGATGTTTGTCAAAGTTTTGCTCATCTAGTGCAGATTGAGCAAATAATGACAGAGAATTTTCATATGACAAAACACCAAGGTTGTGAGTTTCAAAAGAATCCATCATTGAAGCTACCTTGTGACTGCGAGTTGTTACAACAATTTTACTTCCAGGTGCCCCTGCACCAAGAGGGCTTCGGAGGATTTCCCACTTCTTGTAGTCTTCGTTCCAGATATCGTCTAGAACAAGTATGAACCTTTTTTTCGAAAGTTTTTCTTTAAGGGCCACATGTAGCTGATCAAGATTAGCAAAACTTTTGTCGTCCCCACCTACAGCTCGATAAATGGCCATGCTAATACTAAATACATTAAAGTCATCACTAATACAAACCCATGCCCTCAGATCAAACTTAGCCTTCACTTTCATGTCATTGTACAGACCTTTGGCTAGAGTGGTCTTTCCTACGCCTCCTAGACCAACTATGGAAATAACGCCGGCATTACGTGGTTCATCCCCCAACAAAAATTCCAGCAATTCCATTTTATCCCCTTCCCGACCTACTATGCTGAACTTATCGTCCAGCAATGAAGTTTGCTCCAACCTACTACTTCTAGTTTGAGTTTCAACATTCACGTTGATTCTTAAACCCAAATTATCTTTCTGCTCAACAAGATCATGCAATTTGGTGGTAATTTCGTCTAGCTTAGAACTAATCTTACGACCATACTTAATCTTACGAGGAGTGAAATTGGTACAACAAGTTGGGATGATCTTCAATACCTGGCTAGTACTGGAACTGACATGATATTCTTGATTGAACTTGCGTCGTATGACTTCAGTGGCCATATCATCAAGCACGTCCTCTATATCGTAAGCCAAATCATGCAGCTGGTGCAACCACAATTCAACAGGTTTCTTAGTAATCTTCTGCTGTGCTGCATCATCAAGCACAGCTTGGATCAGGGTCAAGTGTTTCTTCCATTTGTTAAGCTGGTTGGTAAGTCCTTCAGATCGAACTAGATTCATGAAGTCAGCAGAAGCCAGCTTCTCAAAGAGAACAGTGACAGCAGCGGTAATAACGATTTCAGCCATTTTATATTTTAGATATCAAAGAAAGGGTTAGTGTGATCAAATAAAAGATATAAATGTTCAATCTCACCCACAAGTGTGAAAATATAAAATATCTAGTAGAATAAAATACAACTTGCATAAGTCTCCTAGTGTACTGGCTTTTGTACACTTTCTAAGAAATTTCATGCCAATAATTTTTCTTTTTTTTATTTTAAATAGGGTTATGGCGGTAAAAGAGCAACATTCATTTTCAAATGTACAAATTTGATACATGCATTATTTTTCGTTCCACTTAATGTTACGTACTGTCATATTTTGTTCTAATTTGCACAGGTCTGTTGCATCACCAGGATCGAATGATCAAACGAACATTCATGTATATATCATTCAAGAATCAAATAGAGAAACCAAGAGAGATTGGGTTGAACCCTTCTAATATTATTGATATATAAATCTGGTTAACTTACAAACTGTACAATTTACATGTATATATACTAAACTAAACGGTGTGTCATTGTGAAAAGATGTGATGGTTCATTCAAACCAAAAGTCACACCCTTTCATTATAACTGATAATAACTAAATATAACCGTTTTAACTAACCGTCTTATGGGTCTGTTTTGGGTCGGTTATAAACAAACCATTGTGACCCTTGACTTGTAACTGCCATGTTTCTTTGTTGCTGGTTTGTTTGACTTCGGCTTGCAGCCCAACAGGAAATTTATGGCTTGATACAAAGATTAATGGATTATAATTTCCAACATACATGCTACCGGTTAAATGTTATTAAAACCGTTAAAAACCAACGTGGTATATTTAATGTTTTGGTTTTGGTCGTACAATAGTAACAAACTTTTTTAAATGTACCGATTCGGTACAAGAACTATTTTTTGTCCCACTTAATATAACACGTTGATCGGGTTATCCAACGGTCTCTGGCCTAGCAGATCCTCAGTGTCCAATAGCTAGTTTCATGTTCATGGGACCTAGCGGAGTAGGAAAGACTAAGCTAGCAAAAACACTTGCTTCTTACTTGTTTAATACTCAGGAGGCCCTTGTACGGATTGACATGAGTGAATACATGGAAAAGCATGTTGTTTCTAGATTGATAGGCGCACCACCTTGATATGTAGGGTATGAGTAAGGAGGTCCACCCCTTCCTATCTGAGGTCATGTCCTCGGTCAGACGAAGCTCCATCATGTCTAGCTTAAGTCTATCCTCCCACCTGAGATTGGGTCTACCCCTTCTCATGGCTTTAAAATAAAGCATGGATAGTTGGATACTTACAGGACGAAGAGGAAGGCCCAAAACTGGCGTGTTGATCTGGTCTAATTTGATCCGTTTTTTCTACCTAGCCCGTCGGGATGACCCAGTTTAAATTGACCTCTTTTTTTGACCGGAACGGTTGAGCCGATATCATAAATTTTAAATGTCTCAATTCGTCCCAATTTATCACAAGGAAGTATTTCTTTTAAGTTAAAAGCATTACATTCGAAGTGTACGCATCACTTTCGACCGAGGGGCTTGATGATATCTGTCGAAGCGAAGCGAAGCCGTATGTTGTTATCTGTTTCGATGAAATAGAAAAGGCTCATGCTGATGTGTTCAATGTGTTCCTCCATATTTTGGATGATGGTAGGGTGGCAGACTCACAAGGTCGTACAGTCAGATTCACAAACACCGTCATCATCATGACCTTAAATGTGGGTTCATTACCTACTTGACACCAAAGATTCCTTCATGCCAAAAGAACGATCTTACGAGACTATCAAATGTGGAAAACGAGCGTGGAAATGGTATATTGAGAAGAGACTTCAAAGATGAAGATACCATATCAGTTGACACCAAAGTCACAACGTTTTACAATAGCCAACTTCCCTAACAAAAGCTAGTATTTAAGAGAGCGAAAATATGACGTGGCATGTACATGTGGCAATAATGAATCTGGTTTAGGTTAAACAAGTTTAAGTGTGCAAATTAGCACAAAACAAGAAAGTAGGTAACATTAAGTGGGACAATAAATAGTACATGTACCAAATCGGTACATATGAAAAAGTACGTTGCTATTGCACTGTTACACCCCAAAATCCGTTTTAACTATTATATTACGAGAATGTCATCGGGTAAGTTTCACTACGACTTTATAAGTTTAAATACGTTATGTGATTGGTTAGTCAAACCCGATAGTCAAACAATAAGTTAATATATTATGTAAACGAATTTAAAAAGTATTATGCGGCTTAAATATGAAAGAATAGCACTTGAGGGATGGTATGTGCTAAAACACACACCATTTCTTTACCAAAATAGACCCAAAATAACCAGAAAAGAGCCGTTAATGCCTAATATCTGTTGGTTTCTTGAGTTTATGCATATGCAGGTACGGATATGAAAAAACAGACAAAAGAAAGACAAATTCGAAGAAAACCGAGCACGAGAGAGAGAAGAGTGCAAAAGCCGATGATGGGATGCTATTTTATGGGTTTTGGATGCTTGAAAAATCAAATTATGGATTTCCGGGACATGTTCGGGAAGATTTCACTTTAAACCTTCCATTTTCCATATTTGCACAAAACACCCTCACCTTTTCCATAATTACCATTCTTACCCTTTACTTTCCCACATTTACCAAATATACCCTCATTCCCTTCATTATTCCCTTTACACCCCAACATTCCAAAATTACATATTTGGTCATTGGTATTTACATATTGGCATAAATGGTCTTTATTGAATTACACTTTTACCAAATCCAAATAAAAAACCCAATCCATCACTTACACGTTAAAGCCCATGTACCCAAAAAAGCCCGAATCTATCCCGTCCAATAACCACTAAATCCCCTATGACCCTTTTTCCCCAACGAACCCCTTTCTACCTCACCAACCCTTTCACAGAGTCCATGAACCTCCATTGTTTACCCACCAGCCACGTGACCCTTCCATTTTATTCCCAGTCAAAATTAGTCAAATCTAATAAAATAATCCCACCCCAAACAGATACGCGCCCAAACAGAAGTTTTACTGTTTATCTCTTTCACTACCATTTACCCTGTAAACCTAAACTTACCCGTACTTAAATTGGTTCTAGAAACTCCTGACAATGTGTCAGAGTATGTGCACATAAGGATTGCCAAGGTGGACATATCATAGATTTGATCCAAAGGTTGTGAGAAGAGATGGTGACAAGAGAATGAATCAATGGCAGAGATTAATGCTTCATGAAGCTTCTAAAAGGAACCCAAGGCTTCTCCCATCAGCTATATAAAGGCGATTCGATCACAAGCAAAATTGTCCAATTTCTCATGTCTTAGAAGTTTTGACATTTTACTTTTCGGTTTTCATTTAAATGTTTAATTAGTGTAGTTGTCTAATTTCAAATTGTAATCCTCTTTTGAATTGTAATCTCAGTTTTAATCAATAAAATTTAAGGTGTTCATTGAAATTTACTTGCATTCACTCTTTTGTTCTAAATCTCTCAAGCCTCTATTTACATTGTTGAAACTCACAAAAGCTTGTATAAGCGACTTTTGTGAGCCATTAATTGCTTAAGATTTTCCCTTAATTGCATTTTCTCTAATAAGTCAACAAAAGTCAACATTCTAAAATCAAATCGGTTTGTCTAATTTCTGTTTTTGTATTGTCGTTTGAGTAAGTTTTAAGATTGGTCATCTATTTCTAATTAGGCAGATTAGAATTGATTCAGTTTACTAGTTTAAAGTGTATTTTAAGAATTGGTCATCTATCTCTAATTTAGAATCTGTTGAGGAGTTAATTTTGGTTGTATTAGTCAACAATAGGTCTATGTAGGTTAGTTTGATTATATTTTGCATTGGTATTTCATTAAAAAGTCAATATCAATCTGCATTTTCATTTCAGTCATTTTTTAGGAATTTTAGGTTGCATAATTCATCATTAAAGGTTTATTAGTTGTTTATTTATCTCATTTAGGTATTATTATAGCTTTAGATTACATTCTAGTTCAATTAGGAGAAATTAAATTTCATTTTAGTCAAAGCTTTACAAAAACAGAAAAAGTCAAAAAAAAATAATGCTTCATCATTTACCAGAGTCAATTTAGTTTTGATTTTTCATTTTCTTAATTCTCATTCAAATTAGATTTTAGGATGTTAATATTTGGTTGCTTTTCTGCTTAATCCACATTTTTTTGGAATTTTGTGAAATTTTCTGCATAGCTTTTGATAACCTTTTATTTGCCCATTTGTCCACCTTTCTGCTGCATCAGTGCTTAGTTGGTTCTCAACAGTTTACACATTGCTGTTTTTCAGCTGTTTTTAGATACTTTTATTGTTTGGTTTTTGTAGTGGTGGCAGTGGTGGCGGTGGATGGTGGCTGTGAAGGTGGGGGTGGTGGCGTTGGGAGGTGGTGGGTGGAGGTGGTAGGTGAAGATACTTCAAAGATGAAGATACCAAATCAGTTGACACCAAAGTCACAACGTTTTACAATAGCCAACTTCCTAACAAAAGCTAGTATTTAAGAGAGCGGAAATGACGGCGTGGCATGTACATGGGCAATAATGAATCGGTTTAGGTTAAACAAGTTTAAGTGTGCAAATTAGCACAAAACAAGAAAGTACGTAACATTAAGTGGGACAAAAATAGTACACGTCATCAAATCGATACATATGAAAAATGCGTTCTTGTGCATTGTTACACCCCAAAACCCGTTTAACTATTATATTACGAGAATGTCATCGGGTAAGTGCAAAAGCCGATTATGGGATGCTATTTTATGGGTTTTGGATGCTTGAAAAGTCAAATTATGGATTTCCGGGACATGTTCGGGAAGATTTCACTTTAAACCTTTCATTTTCCATATTTGCACAAAACACCCTCACCTTTTCCATAATTACCGTTCTTACCCTTTACTTTCCCACATTTACCAGACTCAATTTAGTTTTGATTTTTCATTTTCTTAATTCTCATTCAAATTAGATTTTAGGATGTTAATATTTGGTTGCTTTTCTGCTTAATCCACATTTTTTTTAGAATTTTGTGAAATTTTCTACATAGCTTTTGATAACCTTTTATTTGCCCATTTGTCCACCTTTCTGCTGCATCAGTGCTTAGTTGGTTCTCAACAGTTTACTCATTGATGTTTTTCAGTTGACTTTAGATACTTTTATTGTTTGGTTTTTGTAGCATTAGGTAGTCCTAGTTATAGTTTATCTATGCTTTGCCATTAGAAGACCTTAATAGCTTTTTACCACAGCTTATTTGGCCTGCAATTGTACTCATCTCTGTCCCTAGCTTTTGTTGCTGCTGCATAATGTAGATCTGTTCTTAGCTTTGCATGTGCTTCATTATTAGACATGTAGGCTTGATTTTTAATGCTTCAGATAGCCTCTAGTATCATCTTGATCTGTTTTTCACTTAGGAGCTCTGTAGTGCATGCTTAGATTGTTTACTTAACTTGCTAATTGTCATATTTTTTTACTCATATCTGCATATCAGATTATGTGCAGTCCCACTGCATCTTTTTCATAAGCTCAACAAATGTTCAAACTAGCTTATCAGAGTCTGAGAATTGGTATGTGAATATTCAGCTAGCTTGTTGCCTTAAGTTTAGAATCTCAGCCCTTAGCTTATTCATTAGCTTATTCTGCAAGTGCTTAAAGTAGACCTAGTAGGACTGTTTGGAAATTTTGTTTTGGATTGGTACTTTTAGCTTTATCTTGTTCTTATTAGGGCATAATCAGTTACATTAGGGTGATTTAAGTTAGTTGAGGTTTGTTTTAGCTTATTAGAATTTCTGGTAGCTTACTGGTATTGTTTGCTTATTTCTTAAAGTGCTTTTCATTTCAGCTTGTAGCCCAATAGCATAATCATTGTTCTCTAGTAGCTTTAGTTAATTTTCCTAGCTTCTCAGTAGTATTTAGGACTTTTTTGAAAATTTTCATGACTTTCTGTAGCCTTTCACTATTTTTCTACAATTAAAAACTGTTTTTAATACTTTTTAATAGCTTTTAATTCAAATAATTTAAAAAAGGTTCATAAAAATACAAAAATAATTTTCTTAGTTTTATAAAAATCAAAAAGTCATAAAAAATATTTTTCCATATTTTTCCTAGTTTAAATAGTATTTTCTAGTCATTTAATTAGTTTTAAATAGTTTAAAATTCATAATAAATAGAGAAAAAGTCAAAAAAATGTAATTCCAATTTTTAAAATTATTTTTAGTTAGTTAAGATTTTTTAAAAATATTTTTGTAATTTTCTTGTCAATTTTCATAATTTTTAGCTTTTTAATTCTATTTTAAATGTCCAAAATTAGTTTTTAATTCAAATAAAATCAAGAAAAACCAAAAAAATTAGTTTTAAATTTCAAATAATTTTTAAATAAAATCTTTAGCTTTATAAAAATATTAAATAAGTTTTAGAGGTTAAAATAGATTAGTTTGCTTTAAATTTACGTTTTAAAAATTACGTTTTTCGCATTTTAGTTTAAATTTGCGTATTTAGTTATAATTTCCTTGTTTACATCATAGAATCAGTAGTTTTAATTTCCTTTTATTGTAATTGCTTGCCCTGTAGTTTAGAAATCACTCAAAAATCCTTTTTACCCATTCAAATCCCGAATTACGCGACGTGAGTTGTTAAACTCCATTCATCCCTCGCTAGGAACGATCCGGGGACTCAAACCTAATACGTTTGAGTTACCCAAATACTACAAAAACTCTTATAATTGGTTTTCCCGAGAATCAATTTTTGGCGCCGCTGCCGGGGAGGGCATGTAGTGAGCTTTCCGATTCCGTCTCGATTCGCGTGCATTTGAAGATCTTTCCCCGAGTGAAGTTATCATTGTTTTTCTATAAATATCTTTTGAAAAAAACCCAAAAACATCTAAAAAAACCAAAACATTCTTCCTATAGTGTTTACAAAACCATAAAAATTAAAAAACCCAACAAAAGAAATCGAAACGTCAATTGTTACGTCGGCTCACCTTGAAGGTACAACCTAAACACGGGGTATAAGGAAGTCTTGACATTAAATTCCAGAATGAAGAAATATCCACTCTTATTTCCCGCTCCGCTGCGCGTACTTTTGAGAGCTACCGAGCACCGGTTGACGGGACGGTTACCAAAAATATTGTGTTTTCAAAATTTTCTAAAAATAAAAACCCAGAAAGATTTTCCTTTTCAAAATTTGTTTTCCATTTATGTTTGCTTTTATAAAAACCCAAAAATATTCATCTTTATCCTCTGAACAGTCAATTCTTTCCTCTTACCCTCTTATCCGTATAATTCTTCTCGATGTCTTCGTCTTACCATTATAATTGTCAATGGTGTGGGGGACCACAAAATGGTGGAAATTGCCCCAGTTGTAGCATTGTGGATACGGGAAACGAGTTTGTTTACAACCAAAATCCCTACAATGAGACAACCGATTTCCTTAACCAATCCCCGTACCATGAGACGGAGACATACTCTTGTGAGTACTGTGGAGGTCATCACCAAGGTTTTCAATGTCAAGCCCAATTTAACAATACAACCTTTGGTTATGAACCTTATCCATATACTTCACCAAACCCATCACAACAATCATACTGTTGTGAGTATTGTGGAGGTCCGCACCTTAATTCCGATTGTTGAATGCAGAACCCGCTTGTTTACGAGCAAGTTCCTTATGACTATTCTTATAACCCACCTCCACAATACCAAGAGATTCAACCACAACCTCCGCAAATTAATCAAGAAATTCTCCAAAAATGTATTAATATACTCGAAGAATTTGTTAATAAACATGCTCCAGAATAAGAAGATGCTCATCAGAAAACGTATGGTGAATTACTCGCTGAAGAACAAGCCGCTAAAGTGAGTTCCCAATATCGGAAACCTTTCGTTTACGACTATGATGAGGAATATATGCTTCCGAGTGGCAATCCCACTCTCGTGGAGGAAGTTAACAAAGGTACGAGCAGGGGAGAATTGTTGGCGGAGGAGAATGCAAAGAGTCTACTCGCTATATATGATAACAAGAAAGACGAAAACCCAGAAGTAAAGAATATGGAAGAATTGTTAGCGGAGGAAAATCTGAAATGTCTAAGAGCTATAAATGAGAAAAGGACTATTCCATTGAAAGACGTTATTTCTCAATTTCCTCGGTTTATTGTAATCCCATCTATCCTTCCTACTATTATTGATTCCGAGGACTCTCTCATAATGGGGGACAAGCCTCTTAGCACCATTCCGGAAACGGAATCGTCTAGTGTTGAGAGCCTGAACCAATCCCAAGTGAGTCCGAGGATGTATCCGAACGATGATTGTGATTCGCTTTGTGTGATTCTCTAGACATTTCGAGGTTACTTCCGGATTCTCTCGAATCCAGTTTTTGAATTCAAGGACGACTATGCCTTTTGCGGTTAATCTTCTTTTTGACAAAGATTTTGAGTCCAATTCAGAGACCACAACGAAAGTGGTGGATATTGCTAGCTCTCAGAGCACACCACTTGTCCCATCTCTGTGTTCCGACCTTTCTCTCCCGTCATGTGATGATATGCAAGATGAAGAAAGTGATGAATCCGACACTGAGGATATTATGGAGATTGATTTGGAAATGGAGTCTGAGCTCAAGGATTCGTCTCTCGATTTACTTCTCGAGGAGTTCGCCGATGAACTCGCTCGCATCGATCCTCTTCCACCGGGAAGTGAGGACGATGACTTTGATTTTGAAGCTGATTTAAGAGATTGAAAGTTTATTGAATAAAGATCCGCCACGAAAGATTAATGATGACATGAATGACCACGAAGGGATGTGTTGTTATGTGATGGATTGCTCGACTCTCTCTCTCGATGAGTCACTATCACTTATCGATGAACCCTCATGTAAAGACAAAATCTTTAAACTCGGGATATTCATCATTGATGAGCTCTTTGTTAAAAACATTGTTCGAGATAAGGATCCTCTGATGGATGCCTTCGTTGTTGAGCCTTCAAGTCTGATCCCTTACCATGAGCTCCCGTCTTCTTTGAAGTATTCTCATTCTGATCCATCATCCCTTCGTCCGCCCGCTAAACCACCGGATGATGGATCCTTCTTTCTTGAAATACCTCATGTGATTTTGGGAGGAGTTATCCCTTATGTGATGATTCCCGACACTTTCTTCTCCACCCATCCCACCCAGTCTCATTCTTTCGGGAATGAGGACACCGTCTTTGACCCTGGTATCTCTACCATTTTCTTCCCCAAGTACAAATGAATTCGGGGACGAGTCAGGCTAGCAACTCGGTGATAAAAAACAGTAGCGCTTCGTGGGAGGCACCCCATGCTTATCTCTATCTTCTTTCTATTTCACTAATAAGTGACGTGAAGGGGTTAACCTCTTTGATTTCTCGTGTTTGGTTGTTTGTGATGTTTTAGTCCAGGATTTCATCGATATGAAGACTCTCGTGCTCGAATTTTGTCTTTTCTCCACTCGAGTTTCATGATCGACGTTGATGGAAATCCGATATCCGAAATCTTATCGACTAACTTTTATCTTTAAGCATACTTAATAAACGGCTTTTAGATTTTTGTTGTTACCATTGCCTTTAAACATTGAGGACAATGTTTCGTTTTAGTCTGGGGTGGGTAATCTTCGATTTGATTAGACCGCACTTTCTTATTCTCTGTCGTGTACTCTCGCAACCCGTTTTTCCTTAGAAAATGAAAAATTGTGCAAAAATGTCAAAATTTAAAAATTTTGTAAGCTTTTGCTAGTTTTATGATTGAAAAGTCTTTGCGAGTCTCTTAGAAGTTAATTTAAATATGCGTTTTCTTGAAAAATCCATTGCTAATGGCTGAGACAAGAGGCTATAAAATGAGACTCTAGCTCACAAGGCCAAGAATTTGCAAGCTTCCCTAAGTGGCTTTAAATATGCGAAGCTTTGAAAGAATTTGCTAGTTTCTAATAAGTGACTTTAAAAATGCGAGACTTGATTATTTGACGAAGCATTTGCTAAGTTAATATATGTTTTGACACCTTGTTGACTTTCCGCTGGTGAGAGTAGGAATAGAATTCTGACTTGACCGGGCGTGTTGAGCCCTGGCTTGTTCCCTTAACCATAGATAATTTAATTATCGGCTAAGCATCCGCAGATCTCATTATTTGAGATTTTAAATTTGCGGAGATCGAGGAATGATAGAGTTACTTATGAGTCTAGATACTAAGCGTGGAGTAGATGGTTCTCTTTAGATCCCATCGAAGGTACTTGTGGCTTTTTGCTCCCACAAAATTGTCTCACCCCATATTTGTGAATAAATAATTAAAGATGTTAAGTTTTTGACGATAGTTAGTTCTTTATTTTATTTAGAGAATCCTTGCTCATGAGAGTTGGGTACACATCGAGGTACTGTCAGTGTTACGGTATAAAAGCCGTAGGATTCGGAGTTTGGCACAAAAATTAACATGAAATAAAGCCCAAATGTATTAAAGTGAAAATCCAAAGCTATAAAAGTTTTCTATGTCCGACGGTACCCCCGTTGTCATGGACTTAAAAAAGGTGGAGGAAAATTCCAAATTCATAATAAGACTTCTGATAAAACGGTAATCCCGTTGAGTTAGTGGTCGAAAAGACCGAGGGCCTAATTGCAAAAATGCAAATGTGCTGAAATAGTGTTAAGCCAAACTTTGAATCCGGGAGATATCTAAATAAAGCCTCTGTCTCTGGACTCGTAGATGAGTTGTTTCGGTCGCCATAAAAAGGATATCTCCCTAAATCGTGTTAAATTAGGACCTTGATGTGGACCTCATTCTTATGTGCAACGGTTTTTTAGGGAAGATGGAAAACTAATTAGCGTCTTAGCTTCATATCTTTATCGGAATAAAACATATCGAAACGAGAAATCATGAATAAATTCATTTCTCACCAAAAATAAAATAAATAGAGGAAATTAGAAAATGGGAGCAAGAGGTAATTACACAAGTAACTTCCATGGGTAGTTTTAGCATCTAAAATCATATTTAACAATGATTTTGATTTTACGCTTAGTTTGGAGACTTGTGAAAAATCAGGGACGATGTATTCTATCCGTATGGTCACTCCTCGCTGAGTTGTGTTTCCTACTCCGACATCCTAAAATGTCGTTTGAAAAATGTTGGAGTTATTGATCGACATGAAAGTTCAACAAACCGTCACTCATAATTGGAATGTGCTTAATCGTTATATCTATATGAGAAATAAAAGGTAAACGGGGCATTTTTAGAATTAAGGGTTTCTTAATCTCTTTTGAGGAATCTTTGCTACTTTTCATAAGATTTAGCAGAAAGAGGTTGAAATCCTTAGTTTTAAAAGCGTGAGTTGATTACATTGCGTGAGGACATGTGCTAAAACACATACCATTTCTTTACCAAAATAACCAGAAAAGAGCCGTTAATGCCTAATATCTGTTGGTTTCTTGAGTTTATGCATATGCAGGTACGGATATGACAAAACAGACAAAAGAAAGACAAATTCGAAGAAAACCGAGCACGAGAGAGAGAAGAGTGCAAAAGCCGATGATGGGATGCTATTTTATGGTTTTTGGATGCTTGAAAAGTCAAATTATGGATTTCCGGGACATGTTCGGGAAGATTTCACTTTAAACATTTAATTTTCCATATTTGCACAAAACACCCTCACTTTTTCCATAATTACCATTCTTACCCTTTACTTTCCCACATTTACCAAATATACCCTCATTCCCTTCATTATTCCCTTTACACCCCAACATTCCAAAATTACATATTTGGTCCTTGGTATTTACATATTGGCATAAATGGTCTTTATTGAATTACACTTTTACCAAATCCAAATACCAAATACAAATAAAAAACCCAATCCATCACTTACACCTTAAAGCCCATGTACCCTAAAAAGCCCAAATCTATCCCGTCCAATAACCACTAAATCCCCTGTGACCCTTTTTCCCCAACGAACCCCTTTCTACCTCACCAACCCTTTCACAAAGTCCATGAACCTTTCTTGTTTACCCACCAGCCACGTGACCCTTCCATTTTATTCCCAGTCAAAATTAGTCAAATCTAATAAAATAATCCCACCCCAAACAGATACGCGCCTAAACAGAAGTTTTACTGTTTATCTCTTTCACTACCATTTACCCTGTAAACCTAAACTTACCCGTACTTAAATTGGTTCTAGAAACTCCTGACAATGTGTCAGAGTATGTGCACATAAGGATTGCCAAGGTGGACATATCATAGATTTGATCCAAAGGTTGTGAGAAGAGATGGTGACAAGAGAATGAATCAATGGCAGAGATTAATGCTTCATGAAGCTTCTAAAAGGAACCCAAGGCTTCTCCCATCAGCTATATAAAGGCCAATTCAGTCACAAGCAAAAATTGTCCAATTTCTCATGTCTTAGAGAAGTTTTGACATTTTACTTTTCGGTTTTCATTTAAATGTTTAATTAGTGTAGTTGTCTAATTTCAAATTGTAATCCTCTTTTGAATTGTAATCTCAGTTTTAATCAATAAAATTTAAGGTGTTCATTGAAATTTACTTGCATTCACTCTTTTGTTCTAAATCTCTCTCAAGCCTCTATTTCTGTTATTGGAAACTCACAAAAGCTTGTATAAGCAGCTTTTGTGAGCCATTAATTGCTTAAGATTTTCCATAATTGCATTTTCTCTAATAAGTCAACAAAAGTCAACATTCTAAAATCAAATCGGTTTTGTCTAATTTACTTTTTTGTATTGTCGTTTGAGTAAGTTTTAAGATTGGTCATCTATTTCTAATTAGGAATGATTAGAATTGATTCGGTTTACTAGTTTAAAGTGTATTTTAAGAATTGGTCATCTATCTCTAATTTAGAATCATTGAGGAGTTAATTTTGGTTGTATTAGTCAACAATAGGTCTATGTAGGTTAGTTTGATTATATTTTGCATTGGTATTTCATTAAAAGTCAATATCAATCTGCATTTTCATTTCGGTCATTTTTAGGAATTTTAGGTTGCATAATTCATCATTAAAGGTTTATTAGTTGTTTATTTATCTCATTTAGGTATTATTATAGCTTTAGATTACATTCTAGTTCAATTAGGAGAAATTAAATTTCATTTTAGTCAAAGCTTTACAAAAAGCAGAAAAAGTCAAAAAAATAATGCTTCATCATTTACGAGTCAATTTAGTTTTGATTTTTCATTTTCTTAATTCTCATTCAAATTAGATTTTAGGATGTTAATATTTGGTTGCTTTTACGCTTAATCCACATTTTTTGGAATTTTGTGAAATTTTACGCATAGCTTTTGATAACCTTTATTTGCCCATTTGTCCACCTTCTGTTGCATCGATTAGTTGGTTCTCAACAGTTTACATTCTTGTTTTTCATTTGTTTTAGATACTTTTATTGTTTGGTTTTTGTAGTGGTGGCAGTGGTGGCGGTGGATGGTGGCTGTGAAGGTGGGGGTGGTGGCGTTGGGAGGTGGTGGGTGGAGGTGGTAGGTGAAGATACTTCAAAGATGAAGATACCAAATCAGTTGACACCAAAGTCACAACGTTTTACAATAGCCAACTTCCCTAACAAAAGCTAGTATTTAAGAGAGCGGAAATATGACGTGGCATGTACATGTGGCAATAATGAATCTGGTTTAGGTTAAACAAGTTTAAGTGTGCAAATTAGCACAAAACAAGAAAGTACGTAACATTAAGTGGGACAAAAAATAGTACACGTACCAAATCGGTACATATGAAAAAGTACGTTGCTATTGCATTGTTACACCCCAAAACCCGTTTTAACTATTATATTACGAGAATGTCATCGGGTAAGTGCAAAAGCCGATTATGGGATGCTATTTTATGGGTTTTGGATGCTTGAAAAGTCAAATTATGGATTTCCGGGACATGTTCGGGAAGATTTCACTTTAAACCTTTCATTTTCCATATTTGCACAAAACACCCTCACCTTTTCCATAATTTCCGTTCTTACCCTTTACTTTCCCACATTTACCAGACTCAATTTAGTTTTGATTTTTCATTTTCTTAATTCTCATTCAAATTAGATTTTAGGATGTTAATATTTGGTTGCTTTTCTGCTTAATCCACATTTTTTTAGAATTTTGTGAAATTTTCTGCATAGCTTTTGATAACCTTTTATTTGCCCATTTGTCCACCTTTCTGCTGCATCAGTGCTTAGTTGGTTCTCAACAGTTTACTCATTGATGTTTTCAGTTGACTTTAGATACTTTTATTGTTTGGTTTTGTAGCATTAGGTAGTCCTAGTTATAGTTTATCTATGCTTTGCCATTAGAAGACCTTAATAGCTTTTTACCACAGCTTATTTGGCCTGCAATTGTACTCATCTCTGTCCCTAGCTTTTGTTGCTGCTGCATAATGTAGATCTGTTCTTAGCTTTGCATGTGCTTCATTATTAGAAATGTAGGCTTGATTTTTAATGCTTTAGATAGCCTCTAGTATCATCTTGATCTGTTTTTCACTTAGGAGCTCTGTAGTGCATGCTTAGATTGTTTACTTAACTTGCTAATTGTCATATTTTTTTACTCATATCTGCATATCAGATTATGTGCAGTCCCACTGCATCTTTTTCATAAGCTCAACAAATGTTCAAACTAGCTTATCAGAGTCTGAGAATTGGTATGTTAATATTCAGCTAGCTTGTTGCCTTAAGTTTAGAATCTCAGCCCTTAGCTTATTCATTAGCTTATTCTGCAAGTGCTTAAAGTAGACCTAGTAGGACTGTTTGGAAATTTTGTTTTGGATTGGTACTTTTAGCTTTATCTTGTTCTTATTAGGGCATAATCAGTTACATTAGGGTGATTTAAGTTAGTTGAGGTTTGTTTTAGCTTATTAGAATTTCTGGTAGCTTATTGGTACTGTTTGCTTATTTCTTAAAGTGCTTTTCATTTCAGCTTGTAGCCCAATAGCATAATCATCGTTCTCTAGTAGCTTTAGTTAATTTTCCTAGCTTCTCAGTAGTATTTAGGACTTTTTTGAAATTTTTCATGACTTTCTGTAGCCTTTCACTATTTTTCTACAATTAAAAACTGTTTTTAATACTTTTTAATAGCTTTTAATTCAAATAATTTAAAAAAGGTTCATAAAAATACAAAAATAATTTTCTTAGTTTTATAAAAATCAAAAAGTCATAAAAAATATTTTTCCATATTTTTCCTAGTTTAAATAGTATTTTCTAGTCATTTAATTAGTTTTAAATAGTTTAAAATTCATAATAAATAGAGAAAAAGTCAAAAAATGTAATTCCAATTTTGAAAATTATTTTTAGTTAGTTAAGATTTTTAAAAATATTTTGTAATTTTCTTGTCAATTTTCATAATTTTTAGCTTTTTAATTCTATTTTAAATGTCCAAAATTAGTTTTTAATTCAAATAAAATCAAGAAAAACCAAAAAAATTAGTTTTAAATTTCAAATAATTTTTAAATAAAATCTTTAGCTTTATAAAAATATTAAATAAGTTTTAGAGGTTAAAATAGATTAGTTTGCTTTAAATTTACGTTTTAATAATTACGTTTTTCGTGTTTTAGTTTAAATTTGCGGATTTAGTTATAATTTCCTTGTTTACATCATAGACTCAGTAGTTTTAATTGCCTTTTATTGTAATTGCTTGCCCTGTAGTTTAGAAATCACTCAAAAATCCTTTTTACCCATTCAAATCCCGAATTACGCGACGTGAGTTGTTAAACTCCATTCATCCCTCGCTAGGAACGATCCGGGGACTCAAACCTAATACGTTTGAGTTACCCAAATACTACAAAAACTCTTATAATTGGTTTTCCCGAGAATCAATTTTTGGCGCCACGGGAGGGAGGCATGTAGTGAGCTTTCCGATTCCGTCTCGATTCAGCGTGCATTTGAAGATCTTTCCCGAGTGAAGTTATCATTGTTTTCTATAAATATCTTTTGAAAAAACCCAAAACATCTAAAAACCAAAACATTCTTCCTATAGTGTTTACAAAACCATAAAATTAAAAACCCAACAAAAGAAATCGAAACGTCAATTGTTACGTCGGCTCACCTGAAGGTACAACCTAAACACGGGTATAAGGAAGTCTTGACATTAAATTCCAGAATGAAGAAATATCCACTCTTATTTCCCGCTCATTGCAGCGTCTTTTGAAACTACCGAGCACCGGTTGACGGGACGGTTACCAAAAATATTGTGTTTTCAAAATTTTCTAAAAATAAAAACCCAGAAAGATTTTCCTTTTCAAAATTTGTTTTCCATTTATGTTTGCTTTTATAAAAACCCAAAAATATTCATCTTTATCCTCTGAACCGTCAATTCTTTCCTCTTACCCTCTTATCCGTATAATTCTTCTCGATGTCTTCGTCTTACCATTATAATTGTCAATGGTGTGGGGGACCACAAAATGGTGGAAATTGCCCCAGTTGTAGCATTGTGGATACGGGAAACGAGTTTGTTTACAACCAAAATCCCTACAATGAGACAACCGATTTCCTTAACCAATCCCATACCATGAGACGGAGACATACTCTTGTAGTCTTGTGGAGGTCATCACCAAGGTTTTCAATGTCAAGCCCAATTTAACAATACAACCTTTGGTTATGAACCTTATCCATATACTTCACCAAACCCATCACAACAATCATACTGTTGTGAGTATTGTGGAGGTCCGCACCTTAATTCCGATTGTTGAATGCAGAACCCGCTTGTTAACGAGCAAGTTCCTTATGACTATTCTTATAACCCACCTCCACAATACCAAGAGATTCAACTACAACCTCCGCAAATTAATCAAGAAATTCTCCAAAAATGTATTAATATACTCGAAGAATTTGTTAATAAACATGCTCCAGAATAAGAAGATGCTCATCAGAAAACGTATGGTGAATTACTCGCTGAAGAACAAGCCGCTAAAGTGAGTTCCCAATATCGGAAACCTTTCGTTTACGACTATGATGAGGAATATATGCTTTCGAGTGGCAATCCCACTCTCGTGGAGGAAGTTAACAAAGGTACGAGCATGGGAGAATTGTTGGCGGAGGAGAATGCAAAGAGTCTACTCGCTATATATGATAACAAGAAAGACGAAAACCCAGAAGTAAAGAGTATGGAAGAATTGTTAGCGGAGGAAAATCTGAAATGTCTAAGAGCTATAAATGAGAAAAGGACTATTCCATTGAAAGACGTTATTTCTCAATTTCCTCGGTTTATTGTAATCTCATCTATCCTTCCTACTATTATTGATTCCGAGGACTCTCTCATAATGGGGGACAAGCCTCTTAGCACCATTCCGGAAACGGAATCGTCTAGTGTTGAGAGCCTTGAACCAATCCCAAGTGAGTCCGAGGATGTATCTGACAGTGATTGTGATTCGCTTTTGTGTGATTCTCTAGACATTTCTGAGGTTACTTCCGGGATTCTCTCGAATCCAGTTTTTGAATTCAAGGACGACTATGCCTTTTGCGAAGTTAATCTTCTTTTTGACAAAGATTTTGAGTCCAATTCAGAGACCACAACGAAAGTGGTGGATATTGCTAGCTCTCAGAGCACACCACTTGTCCCATCTCTGTGTTCCGACTTTTCTCTCCCGTCATGTGATGATATGCAAGATGAAGAAAGTGATGAATCCGACACTGAGGATATTATGGAGATTGATTTGGAAATGGAGTCTGAGCTCAAGGATTCGTCTCTCGATTTACTTCTCGAGGAGTTCGCCGATGAACTCGCTCGCATCGATCCTCTTCCACCGGGAAGTGAGGACGATGACTTTGATTTTGAAGCTGATTTAAGAGAGATTGAAAGTTTATTGAATAAAGATCCGCCACGAAAGATTAATGATGACATGAATGACCCTGAAAGGGATGTGCTATTATGTGATGGATTGCTCGACTCTCCTCTCTCTGATGAGTCACTATCACTTATCCCGATGAACCCTCATGTGAAGACAAAATCTTTAAACTCGGGATATTCATCATTGATGAGCTCTTTGTTAAAAACATTGTTCGAGATAAGGATCCTCTGATGGATGCCTTCGTTGTTGAGCCTTCAAGTCTGATCCCTTACCATGAGCTCCCGTCTTCTTTGAAGTATTCTCATTCTGATCCATCATCCCTTCGTCCGCCCGCTAAACCACCGGATGATGGATCCTTCTTTCTTGAAATACCTCATGTGATTTTGGGAGGAGTTATCCCTTATGTGATGATTCCGACACTTTCTTCTCCACCCATCCCACAGGTCTCATTCTTTCGGAATGAGGACACCGTCTTTGACCCCGGTATCTCTACCATTTTCTTCCCAAGTACAAATGAATTCGGGACGAGTCGGGCTAGCAACTCGGTGATCAAAAGCAGTGGCGCTTCGTGGGAGGCACCCATGCTTATCTCTATCTTCTTTCTATTTTCTCTAATAAGTGACGTGAAGGGTTAACCTCTTGATTTCTTGTGTTTGGTTGTTTGTGATGTTTTAGTCCAGATTTCATCGATATGAAGACTCTCGTGCTCGAATTTTGTCTTTTCTCCACTCGAGTTTCATGATCGGCGTTGATGGAAATCCGATATCCAAATCTTATCGACTAACTTTTATCTTTAAGCATACTTAATAAGCGGCTTTTAGATTTTTGTTTTACCTTTCCTTTAAACATTGAGGACAATGTTTCGTTTTAGTCTGGGGTGGGTAATCTTGATTTGATTAGACCGCACTTTCTTATTCTCATCGTGTACTCTGCAACCCGTTTTCCTTAGAAAATGAAAAATTGTGCAAAAATGTCAAAATTTAAAAATTTTGTAAGCTTTTGCTAGTTTTATTTAGATATTTGAGTGTATGAAAAACGAAAAATATGAGAATTTCGTGAATCATAGAAAGATAGCATTTAGATAGATTGCTATTTAATAACCCATTTTTATCATTTAATTTGATCTTAAATCAAATTATACTATTCAACTCTTAATTTTCTACTTAAATCCTTTATATTTTCATTTTTTGTCAATCTACTGTGCTAATTGATTACTGTCCAAAATGAGTATATTCAAATTAATAGCAGTACCTAATGAAAGTTCATTTACCAAATCCAATAATCAATCATAACTTTAGCTTCATTATCAAAACGATCTTAAGAATCATAACTTTCCAATTATAGAACTCAATTGACTCATTTCATTAAACCATTTCCCACCAATTCGATTGCCAGTCAATCTACCTAAACCTATTTTAATCCTACGTTAACATTTCTTAGCCAACATTTACAGTATGATCATTGTTCAATACATACCATTGAATTCCATTTACCCAAGTTCAAAATTAATCAATTGGTAATCTCAACTACGAAATGGCATATAAGTTGTTGCATGTTATCATTACAAGATTTGACTGTTAAAGTATTCCGTATAATTGATTACATTGCAGATATGCTTCATCTCAGGTTAGACTTACCTTATTAATGATTATCAATAAATATTTTCCATAATTCTATCAACATTTTCTAAATTAAACTTAATTTAACATGAATTAAGCTTGTCATACATTTCTACTAATGCTAAGATTCTCTTGACATTATCAATGTAAAACATGTCATTATTTCCACCTTCCGATCTGTCTTGTTGTTAATTTAGCCGTCTTGTTTCAATGTTGAATTATAAGTATTTTAATGTATTCTAATTTAATTGTAGTTGTCCTTTATGTAACTAAGATTTATCTACCAATAATTTTCTTAATTTACTATCACTTTATGCATCTTGTAATTAATTCTGTACTTCAGTTAATTTAGTTAGACATTACTATACGTTTTAAATGACTTCATGAGTTATAATCTTGACTTTTTAAATTAGAGTCTAATGCATCTACAGATTTGTATACTGATTATTGTTTATTTTCATAATGTCTTTAATTGTAGAATTCATGCTCTTATTAAATCAATCAATTGTTATTAGCTTGTCAGACTAATTGTATGTTAATTGAGCCTTTTGCAATTTATCTAGTTTTTATCATTACTACTAATAGTTCATCTACTTTAGATATTCTAGTGAATTTGGTATATTAAATTTATCAATTTATAGTTTTCATTAGAATGTTAATAGAAATTCATATTAAGTTATTTAGTGTAGTTTGTTCTTATGAATTTGCTTGTAACATTATAGGGTTATTATTTTATGTTCATTTAGCTTTACAAAGCAAATTCAAGTTAATTTCAAAGTCATTTGAGACTATAACTTGTCTACATTTTAGAATAAAGCTTTTTAGTATAAATTTAGCTTAATAATTTAGTAGTTATTCGAATATACTTAGCTTGTTCATCATTTAAATCTGTAGTTTCAAGTTTCCTATTTACTTTTAAATTTGTTTTTAGTGGTGCTTAAAGTTGAGTGGAGTGCTATGTAAGTGGAATAGGTGGTCGAGGTGGTAATTGATTTGAAGATCTTCAATAGTTCAACGAATTTACAGATCAATCGTAATTCAAAAGCCAATTTAATAATTGCTAGTTGTTAATGATTTTGTGATAAATTGTTTAATGTGCAATATCAAACGAATTCGGTAAATTTCATATTAATAGATTTATGCATTATCAAAATATAAATAGTTTAAGTGTAATATTATTCATTAATATAGTTGATAACCTACGTTCTATTATATTTAGCAGATTATTTAAGTATTATGAATTTACTGTTGAATTACTTACATGAGTTTTATGATAGCAAAACTATTGATATTGCTTTTACCGTTCACTTTGCTGATTATCATTTTCTAGATCTCAACTTAATTGATTTTCATTAGATTTAATTTAAATTGTTTTCATGATCTCTTATGCTGCCTATCATTTTGATTCTTGCTGAAATGTTTCCTCTTTAATTATGCTCTATTTCAGTTTTCTTAGTACTTATTGACACTTTATATCTAGTTTGTTTATTGATGTTCATTAACCTATTTTTAACCATTGCATCTATATTTTCCTGCTTTGAGTAAACCTTAGTACTTTACCATTCTTGCAGTGCTTGATTCGTCTAGCACTAGACTAGTTGATTAGTTCGACTGTGCTATTCATCTTTTTTTTTAGACTTAGGTAGCACGTAGGATGTTAATTGATTCTTAATATTGATAGTTTATACTTTCTATAACAGATTTTCTTGCAAGACTCTCTCTCATGCTTTTGTAACTCGCAATTTCATACTATATGACGTAATTTGATCTATACTTCATTAGCTCGTAGCTAATGTTAATAGCTCAGTACTTGACTTGTTTCATTAAATCACTTGTGGACATTGGAATCAGTAAGTTAGTCTGGATTGGTACATTTTACATATCTGACTCATTCATTGAATCAACTAGCGATTTATTGTAGTCTTAAGTCATAGTTTGTTCAATTAGTTTAATACACTTTTAGTTGTTAAGTTATCTTGAGTATTTATTTTATCATTGTAGGTCTACATGGCTTAATGCTTGTTAATGCAACTGTTTCAGTGATTTGCTTGATGATTTTTACTCTTACTTTAAAACTTATTAATTTTATTAAATTTAAAAATTTCTATTTTACTTAATATTTTCAATACTGTATATACTTTAATAGTTAATTAATTATAAAATATTAATATTCTCATTTTAATTATAAATTAAAATATTTGATTTTTTTTCATTGTTTATATTTAAATACTTTAATTATTAAATATTTTAAAATTCAAAATAAAATAAAAAGTTTAAAAAATTTTTAATTTTAATATGTTTAAAATTATTATATTTTTCATTTCTAGTTTTATCTAATTTTCACTTTTAATTATTTTAATTAACATTGCTTTTAACTAATTCTAAGATAACAAAATTAGTTATTAAATTTATATTTTTTAATTTTGCTAATTTATAATAGCTTTAAGTCTATTTGAATTAGATTATTCTTATACTTTTATTAACAAAACAAATCTATTAATTAAATTACAAGTCTTAGCTATTTAATTGTAACTCGTTAGAGTTAAATAGATTAATTCTTTATCGTAGTTTCTGAGATTTTGATCATAATGTTTTCATTTAACCGAGTTCCCAATTGTTCTGTTATCCCTATTCGTATATGACATCTTTTTATCTATCAAATCCTGCCATAAATTGTAATGGTGTTAAATCCCTTACAATAGATCATGTACACAAGATGTATGATTACCATCGATGCGACTCTTGAAATTGGTTCCGAAATTTTACTAGAAAATTTTGATCATTACTCATACTCAAAATCTCTTGTTTAAAATATTATTAACAAGATTCATAAATTCTTTAACCTCAACTTAACACTAATTCGTTTAATGTTACTACTGAATTAAACCTCAAAAGAGATTAATTTGACCATGTATTGAACGTTCTATGAAGTTTTTGTCCACCGTGATACAGGTCAATTTTGGATCAGACTTCTTGAAGTTACCAATTTTTAGTTAAAAATGTTTAACAAAACTTTATAAAAACTCAATTTCTTTACCTTCTTACTATTTTACTTAATCAGCTTCTGCGAGTCTTACCTTACTCGTTAAATGATTGTTACATTTTCTGTTGGATGGTCGAAATTTTGTTCCATCATTTAGAACTTTGAATTTAAAAACCAATGTTATCAACTAATCACTTAATACATTGATTTTCTACCATGACCAATGAAGGAATACAATGTTTGATAGCATAATTTAAAATCATTTGATAACTTTCCTTTTCCTTACAATACTTTTAACATTTAAATTAATTTTTTAAATGCCCGAAATTGGAAAAACCTGGAAAATTTTAAATGTAACCCATCCAAATTACAAATTATCAAAATTTTAAAAAAAATTTTAATAATTCCTAAAAGCTAATGATTGTAGCAAAGGTTTGTGTTCCAAAATTAGCCAATCAAGTTTTAGGCTCCATAGTTCCCATCTTGGAGAGAGAGCCAATACTTGTAAAAAAGGTTTTGTATTTTTAAAATGGACTCTTAAATGATCAGGCCTTCAATTGGGCTTAATATACGTTTTTAACAGCATAAACGCTTTTAAATGGCCCATAAACATTCCGACCCAACACCAGACGTTTCCAAACGACATAAAACGCTTCCTATTTTCCAAAAATGTTTTGTGCGTTTCTGTTTTGAAACATTTCGATCTGAGGGCGCCACGCACAGCGGTGTTTCCGTGCAACATAGTCGTAAAGTATGTGTTTATGGGTTATTTAGACCAAGTGTGATTATGAAAATAGCAAGCCACTAAAAGGGTTATAGTGCACATAAGTGAATGGCTAGTCAGTAAGAAACTTAAAGCTTTAGACACAAATGCAATGAAGTCCGGAGAGTATAATGTTTCCCAGTCGTTATGTCCCAACGAGCCATGCGAGAATAGTCAAACGTTTAGTGATCGAGAAGATTTGAATGGATCTGAGATTTGATTTATGATTATAACTACGAAATAGCCAACAAATTACAACGGCTTAAATGCAAATTAAAGGAAATCTAAAAAAGATAAAATCTATTAAATAAACGCTATCACTATTATTAAAATGATGTTTTTGTTCTTTTTGTTTTAATAAAACTTAATTAAAACTACGTGACGTACAAACAAAAACGTGAAACTTTCACAATATTAACCCTAAAAATATGAAAATGATATTTTTATAAACCTAATGATAAAAGAAAATTATTAGAAAAAGAAAATTAATTTTACAACTAATTATCTAATTATTATTAATTAAAAACTATTTTTAACTATTTAATAATTAACTAAAATACAAGAAATGAGGAAACAAAGCTAGAAAAAATAAAATTATGAGATGAAAAAGTCTAAAATATCAAACTAGAATTTTCAAAACTATTTTTGTATTTTTCTGACTATTTTTCTATTTTCTAGGAATTAAGTACTATTAAAAACTAATTAAATAGCCAAAAATTACAAAATAAACTATGAAAAATATGGAAAATTACTTTTTCACTATTTATATTTATCTAAACTTAATAAAATTGAAAAATTATTTTTTGAAGCTTTTCTAATTTTTATATTAAAAGCTAATTAAAATGATTAAAAACTAATTTAAATTAAGAAAAATAGCTAAATAACTTGGAAAAATCTGCAAATTTCAGGAAAAGTCTAAATTGATGCTAGGAATATGAGAAAATAAGAAAACAGGAACTTTTTGGAGAAATATGAAGTCGCAATCAAGTGCTTATTAATAAGCACTAAAATAAGCCAACAAAGATGATACAACAAGCACCAATCTATTACGAAGCTCAAATATGCAAAATGTACCCTAATTCAACTAAAACAACAAGTGATAACCATGATTCACAGGATACAACAGCTTGGAGAGATGAACTAATAAGCTAATGATGATTCAGTGTCCTCTTTTGATACAAGCACAAGCTTCATATTAAGCTCAAAATGAAAAATAAGAATTGGATCTTGGAAAGGACACGGTTGAGATTACTTGGACCAAAAATCGACCATGCAAAGCTCTTGTGAGCACTGCACTAGCAAATCAATTTAGAAAATTCGGTCAAGATTAATCGAAAGATGGTGCAGGCATATTAGCCTAAAAGATAAGCTGATTTGAAGCTTTTGCAAAAATAGAAAAATTCCACAAAAATACTGATAAGAAAGAGGACCAGGTGAGCTTTTTGAAACACCAAGATTCACTGATTAAGACCCCAAGGTGAGCTCAAAAGAAATCCTCTTATGTGAGCTCAAAACAGAATTAGCACTTTTGACTTTTTGAAGAAATTGAGAATGTTGACTTAAATGAACTTCAAATCCAAATTTTGTGACTGAGATTAATGTTAAATGATAAACCAAAGCTACTGCAAGCAAAGTTATGGATTTCTAAACATAATTCAAGGATTTGCTAATCCTTAATTTCAACGATTAACAAGTAGATGGATCAAGGATCAAGTTTGACTTTTGTTGTAGCAGGCACCAAATTATTGACTCAGTTGAGCTCAATTAAACTTATTAAACATGAACCATTGAGACTTAGCTACTGAATTAACCAAAATGACAGGTAGAACAGCAAAACCAAACACCCCTTATTGTTACTGATTTGCAAGTTTTTGTGAGACAACTACTGATTCAGCTGAGACTTTTGATTAAACTGATCTTAGGTAACATAAATAAAACTTAATTAACAGATTACAACTAATTATAACTACAAATTAAAGTTATGCAGTGGAACTTGAAAAATCACTTACACATGGTCCAAGGCCACAATGGCTTGCCATTACTGAAATCAGAACCCATACTACACTAGTCTATATCAAATCCAACCCACATCCATCTCTGCAACCCCCATGTTCATTTCCAAACTGCTAGAACCAATTTGAGCTGCACAGTTGACTTTTATTGACCAAATCTAAAATGGTTTGAAACTTAAGTGCAAGCTTGCAAAAAGCTCTAACAAGCTAGTACAAGCTTGTTTGAGCTTGTAAATAAGCTGCTAGAGGTTTGAGCATGAGAATTTGAAATTCAAATTTGTAACAGTGACCATGAAATCTAAAACTTAAAATGAAACATTGAATTGGGACTCAAGACAGATTATAATGATCAAAATACTTAAGTTCAATACAAAGAAGCTTGAAAATTGCAAATGTAAAAGCTAATTAAGATACTTTAATTAAAACGACATACATTAAATTTAAAAAGCTAACTACTCCTTGTCTTCTCCTTCTTCTTCTTTCTTTTATACCCAAAAGCTTTCCACGTGTCCTTGAGATCACATCCCACCTCTTCTTTCAACCAATGGGAGGGTTTAAGCAATTTGGCCTTTTTAGATTTTTGGCGGAAAGGTGGTTTTGACCACAGTCTTGCTTTTAGCCACTAGGGGGTGGACTATAGGGGTGTGATGATTATTGAGGAGGGGGGAAGAGATAAGGCATGGGTGAGATGGGATTGGTGTTGCGAGGCGGCACAAGTTGAAGAAGGTAAGCAGTGGATGGTGGGAAAAGTCGTTTTGACTTTGGTTGACCGACATTTGACCAAGGGTTCAAAATTGGTTTTGACGAAGGTCATGAGGGTTTAAGCGGGGGTCATGGCGAGTTGTGACAAGTTCAAAAGGTTAAGGTTTTAATTATAACAAGGACCGTTTTGTAATTTACGAAATCTCCAAGGACCAAACACAGTAATTTTCTAAACTTGCTTCAAGGGACCATAATTGACAAGCTTTGAAAGTTAAAGGACCTATCTTGCCATTATCACATTTTCCAGGACCAATTCGCCAATTTTTAAACTTGAGGGACCAAAGTTGTAATTTTCTCAAACTTTTCATATTTTTCACCAAGGACTAAATTTGATAACTTTTGATTTTAAAAGGACCTTTGGTGACTTTACTTTTGAAATTATGTGCTCGGGGACTGTTTTGACAACTTTTGAAACTTGGGGATGAAACGCAATTTTGCAAATTTGATATGTTTTCATCGATTTTGATATTTTTGCATTTAAAACACATAAAACAACGATTTGTGATTTTTGATCATTTGATGTGTTTACGAGTGTTTTCGGATGAATTTGCGGTTTATTTTGTACAAAATGATGAGTATTTAGACATTCATCAATCCCCACATCGAGATATTGCTAGTCCCTAGCAATGATTTGAGAAAACATAATGGATTTTAATCTCTTTACCAAAAGCCATTACTTACGGAGTAGCCAAATGTTTGATTCAAGTAAGAACCATGGTACACCGATAACCATGTGATTTTGAGCAAACCACCGACTTTCAACGGATTTGATTTGTCTTTACCGAGCCGTACCCATACGGACTAGCCAACTCTTAGATAAATTATCAATATTATCTTTGGTGAGTGATTACCAATTATGGTTTTTCCACGCCTTTACCACAAGCCATAAACTTGCGGGCTAGCCAACTCTTCACTTTTTAGGATATGGTGAAATGAATACCATACAATTTTGGGCAAATTGCAAGCCATCAACGGATTTGAGAAATCTTTACCAAGAGCCGTTTGCTCTGGATTAGCCAATCCTTTTGTCTTCTGAGACAAGGCGGATGATAACTCGATGAGAAAGTGTAGAACACTTACTCCAAAAAATTTTGGCCAAAAGCGGGGATTAGGCGGTATATTTATATGATAAAATTCGTGAAAATCCCCACACTTAGAAATGAATATTGCCCTCAATATTCAAAGTACCGCGGTTATGCGAAACAAAGAACGTGAAAGGGAAATATTAAGGCCATTATTTAGAAAGAAGAAGATTTTTTTTTTTTTTTGGATAACCCCCACACTAGGGTGGTAGAAAGAGGTAAGAAGGCGTAAATATGGGTGAAAACCCATATGGCATGCTCTTGTTTTTGATTACCGAGTCGCTAGCTTGACTCGACCCCAATTCATTTGTTCTTGGGAAAGTAACGTGGAAAACCAATCTCGATCGGACTTTCGTTCACGGTGTTAACAAACATATGAACATCGAAAGTTCCACACCGACGAGACACAACATGGGTATTGTTAATAGTAAAACTATTAAGAATGATACGGGGTCAAAGATGGTGTCCTCATTCCGAAAGAGAAAGGGAAAGAGCAACCACACCATCCGTGAAGAATGGAACAAAGATATGCATGACAATGCAAGTCCATTCCTCATCGGAAAAAGCAAATCACCATTTTGACATTTTAAGCTTAAACTTGAAGCTTATATGGTGATTGTCGATAAGATGTCCGGGAGGAGGGTGGGAAATGGTTCTTCAATCAACGACTTTCCGGAAAAGGATGTCTCCTCCGGATCCAAGTAAGTGTTATCAATTCTGTGGGAATTGACTCATCACTAAGAAATGCATCGACTTCATTCCAAAGTTGTCATCTTCCTCATCGGGGTGAAGGAAGGGATGGAAGAGTCGGGAATAAGACGGAAGATGATGGATCATTTTGAGCAATTCATCAATGGGAAGAATGTCTCCATTGGATCACACTCATCATCATCCAATTCGGATGAAGCGAAGAGAGTTTGGTTTCATCCACGAGTTAACAAACTCGATCGACAAAGCGATTCGGAGGTGGGACAAGTGGTGTGCTCTTAGAGCTAGCGGTTTCCACCACTTCCGTTGAAGTCTCCGAATCTAGATCATCATCATCATCAAGAACACTCTTGACTTCCACAGTACGACTTTCAAACCATTTGTTTGAACCGGGGTGATTTTCAAAGCTTTGAGCTCGTGCGCTTTTGAAAACTCCTCTTAACCGTGAAATTGGAGAGTGTTGCATTGAATCTTTGATTTTTGATCAATTGTGGCAACACTGTTTGTCTGAGAGGTTTGGAGTTCTGGTTGATATTTAACGTGAGCTCTTCATTGTCAACCCGTATGGTCAACTCTTGAACGAACACATCAATCGAGCACGACTGCTTCTCAAGAAAGCTCTCCCAAGATGAGGGAACTCTAGAATCAGCCAAGTCTACTACAACAAAGTCGGTGGGAAAGTGAAACTTTCCCACTTTCATCACAACATCCTCGGCTATCCCAGTGGACGAGTTATAGTGCGATCCGCTAGCTCGAGTGTCATACAAGTGGATGAAAGTTTAGGAAGAGATGCTTCTTCCATCTTGAGAGTGGCATGAGGTTAATGCTAGCGCCAAGATCGGCCAAGGCGGAGCATTGAAACATCCCAAATCACACGGATTAAAACCGCCGGGGTCTTCAAGCTTTTGGGAAGCTTATTAAGAATGGCCACGAGCATTGCTCATTTAGAGGGTTTTCGCCATCTCGGATAACTTATCTTTGTTGCTCAAGAAGCCTTTAAGCGTGGATGCAAATTTAGGCATTAGAACGAGAGCATCAACGAAGCTTATATCAAAGTGAAGCTCATTGAAGATTTGGAAAAATTTTTCCATCCGCTCTTTGTTTTGTCTTTTGCTTCTCATCATTCATTCTTGATGGGTAAGGAAGTGACTAGACTTTTGAGCAGGGATGGAAGTGTTTTACGGCTCGAATGTGTCTTGAACTTGGTTCGGACTTAAAGCTTGGACTACGAAGGTTGGACGTGTCTTGATGCCGTGGGCTTGAATAATGCACCTTGTCCGTTGTCTCCTTGGTAACTTGACTCATTGCCACGGGAGGAGGGGCATAGAGTCGAAGGTCCATTGTGCGTCTTACCACTACAGTGGTGACGGCTTTCAACTCGGCATTGGGATTAGTAATTGTATTGCTTGGGAGTCCTCCGGAAGATGATGAAGCTTGGTTCGTATTCATGTTCATGAAGCGCTCATCATATTCTTCAACTCATTTGTCTGCCGAGACATTGTGGTATCAATTTCCTTCTTGACTCAACCCTCATGTTATTGATGCGAGTGCGCATTGAGCGTATGCTTGACTCGGTAACTTTCATGAAGTCATTTGGTGGGGAGCATGAGAAGGTTGTTGATAATTATCTTGATTTGGAGCTTGGTAGGGTGGGTTGTGATTATTCGGTTTTGATTGAAATTTTGTCCTTGATTCGGAACAAAGCGATTTTGATTGCCATGGTTTTGCAGGAGGAAAACCGGTGGTGTCATACCGCTAGGTGCACAGTAGTGAGGATCGGCATGTGGTCGGTATTGATTGTGGTTTACGAAGCTACGGGAGCTTGGTAAAGGAAGCATCGGTTGCTTGACAATCATAATCTGCGTGTGGACCACCACAAGTTTCACATACCTTGTTTACTTTGATTGGTTCGGTTTATGAATCTCGCTTTTAATTTCCTTAACATCCTTAATCATACAACGGATGGCATCCGTTAGAGTCGCTATCGGAGCGACTAACTTTAAGAGTTATTAGATGTAGAAGCGAGTGTTCGGAGTATTGACTTTGTTGCGAGAAATAGGAACTTTCGATTTTGCTCGCAAATTTCAATCACATCTTTAGGCTTACGATTCAAGATATTTCCACTGCGGTGCATTCAAGGAATCTTGATCGTTACCATTCATCCCATTGTAAAAGATATTGATTTGTTGAAGCTCCGTGAATCCATGGTGAGGGCATTTCTGAGGAGATCTTTGAATCTCTCCCACCTCTCCAAAGTTTTCATCGAAATTTTGACGAAATCCGAAATTTCATTTTTAAGATTAGTCGTCTTTGATGGAGGAAAGAAATGATTGACAAACTTTTGAACAAGTTCCTCCCAAGTTTCGATGGATCGAGGGGTTCTTTTCCACCAAATCGGGTTGTCCCTCAGTGAGAATGGAAATAGCATCAACTTGATGACTTTTGTGGCACATCCTTGTAATTGATAGTTGAAGTCAACTTGTTAAACCAACGGATGTGTGCATACGGGTCTTCACGATCAAACCCGTGGAATTGATTTGTAGACACAAGTGTGATCAAATGTGTCTTCAATTCAAAGTGATCGAGTTGATTCTTGGAAGAATGATGGCATCTCCATAACCCTCGGTGGGTGCACGGAGCATTTCCGCCATAGTGCGTTAAATCGCCATTTTGTTGTTTGAAATAGTACGAATCTCGGGTTCGACTATTTGGGCGGCGACGTCTCTGAGCGTCGTCTAGGAATGTCGCTAGATCACGAAAAGGACTCAATGATCTAGAAGAGCGAGTGCGCATGCACTAGAGTTAACTCTAAGGAATCTCGAGTTAAGGAGAGGAATTATGAAATTGGTGAAAATGGGGTAAGGAGAATCTTTTAGGTTTTACGGTTCGAACGTCGATATCACAACAAAATCAATTAACACAAGATCGAGGCAAAACAACGATGAACTTAACCAATAATCCAAGATGAATGGCTTCTTTGAAAAAGGTACACCAATCACAAGGACACAAAGGCAAGTTTTAAATCTTTGGTTCGGGAACTTATTATGGTCGCACCCCAGTTAGGTAGTGCCTTGCCTTGGTTTCGCGGTGGTAATCTTTTAAGTTGTTTATTATTTAAGAAAATGACGAATCTTTTGTATTTTTATATTTGATACATATATAGAAACAAAAGAAAAATATTTTTGTGTTTTATCGTTTTAATTTTTTTTTGGGTTTTGGATTTTTATAGAAATATATATATATATAGATAGATGGTATGAACAAAGAGTGATTATTCAAATCACTAATCTGCTAGAAGTAAGACTATTAGCACTGCTCCCCGTGGCGCGCCAAAATTTGATTCACAAGAAACCGTCAAGTTATCTCACGCAAGCAAGCCACTTGTGAATGGCTAGTTGTAAGAAACTTAAAACAGTTTAGACACAAATGCAATGAAGTCCGGAGAGTATAATGTTTCCCAGTCGTTATGTCCCAACGAGTGCGAGAATAGTCAAGCGTTTAGTGATCGAGAAGATTTGAATGGATACTGATTTGATTTATGATTATAACTACGAAATAGCCAACAAATTACAACGACTTAAATGCAAATTAAAGGAAATCTAAAAAGATAAAATCTATTAAATAAACGCTATCACTATTATTAAAATGATGTTTTTGTTCTTTTGTTTTAATAAAACTTAATTAAAACTACGTGACGTCTAAAAAAAAAACGTGAAACTTTCACAATATTAACCCTAAAAATATGAAAATGATATTTTATAAACCTAATGATAAAAGAAAATTATTAGAAAAAGAAAATTAATTTTACAACTAATTATCTAATTATTATTAATTAAAACTATTTTTAACTATTTAATAATTAACTAAAATACAAGAAATGAGGAAACAAAGCTAGAAAAAATAAAATTATGAGATGAAAAAGTCTAAAATATCAAACTAGAATTTTCAAAACTATTTTTGTATTTTTCTGACTATTTTTCTATTTTCTAGGAATTAAGTACTATTAAAAACTAATTAAATAGCCAAAAATTACAAAATAAACTATGAAAAATATGGAAAATTACTTTTTTCACTATTTATATTTATCTAAACTTAATAAAATTGAAAAATTATTTTTTTGAAGCTTTTTCTAATTTTTTATATTAAAAGCTAATTAAAAATGATTAAAAACTAATTTAAATTAAGAAAAATAGCTAAATAACTTGGAAAAATCTGCAAATTTCAGGAAAAGTCTAAATTGATGCTAGGAATATGAGAAAATAAGAAAACAGAACTTGTTTGGAGAAATATGAAGTCGCAATCAAGTGCTTATTAATAAGCACTAAAATAAATAACAAAGATACAACAAGCACCAATCTATTACTGAAGCTCAAATATGCAAAATGTACCCTAATTCAACTAAAACAACAAGTGATAACCACCGATTCACAGGATACAACAGCTTTGAAGAGATGAACTAATAAGCTAATGATGATTCAGTGTCCTCTTTTGATACAAGCACAAGCTTCATATTAAGCTCAAAATGAAAATAAGAATTGGATCTTGGAAAGGACCTGGTTGAGATTACTTGGACCAAAAATCGACCATGCAAAGCTCTTGTGAGCCTTGTGCACTAGCCGCAATTTACGAGAAAATTCTCGAGATTAATCGAGCTTGTGCGCAGGCATATTAGCCTAAAAGATAAGCTGATTTGAAGCTTTTGCAAAATAGAAAAATTCCACAAAAATAGTTGATAAGAAAGAGGACCAGTGAGCTTTTGAAACACCAAGATTCACCGATTAAGACCCCAAGGTGAGCTCAAAAGAAATCCTCTTATGTGAGCTCAAAATGTTTTAAGACTTTTGACTTTTGAAGAAATTGAGAATGTTGACTTAAATGAACTTCAAATCCAAATTTTGTGACCGAGATTAATGTTAAATGATAAACCAAAGCTACGCAAGCAAAGTTATGGATTTCTAAACACAATTCAAGGATTTGCTAATCCTTAATTTCAACAGTTAACAAGTAGATGGATCAAGGATCAAGTTTGACTTTTTGTTGTAGCAGGCACCAAATTATTGACTCAGTTGAGCTCAATTAAACTTATTAAACATGAACCATTGAGACTTAGCTACTGAATTAACCAAAATGACAGGTAGAACAGCAAAACCAAACACCCCTTATTGTTACTGATTTGCAAGTTTTTGTGAGACAACTACTGATTCAGCTGAGACTTTTGATTAAACTGATCTTAGGTAACATAAATAAAACTTAATTAACAGATTACAACTAATTATAACTACAAATTAAAGTTATGCAGTGGAACTTGAAAAATCACTTACACATGGTCCAAGGCCACAATGGCTTGCCATTACTGAAATCAGAACCCATACTACACTAGTCTATATCAAATCCAACCCACATCCATCTCTGAACCCCATGTTCATTTCAAACCGCTAGAACCAATTTGAAATTTGCAGATTGACTTTTATTGACCAAATCTAAAATGGTTTGAAACTTAAGTGCAAGCTTGCAAAAAGCTCTAACAAGCTAGTACAAGCTTGTTTGAGCTTGTAAATAAGCTGCTAGAGGTTTGAGCATGAGAATTCGAAATTCAAATTTGTAACAGTGACCATGAAATCTAAAACTTAAAATGAAACATTGAATTGGGACTCAAGACAGATTATAATGATCAAAATACTTAAGTTCAATACAAAGAAGCTTGAAAATTGCAAATGTAAAAGCTAATTAAGATACTTTAATTAAAACGACATACATTAAATTTAAAAAGCTAACTACTCCTTGTCTTCTCCTTCTTCTTCTTTCTTTTATACCCAAAAGCTTTCCACGTGTCCTTCAGATCACATCCCACCTCTTCTTTCAACCAATGGGAGGGTTTTAAGCAATTTGGCCTTTTTTTAGATTTTTGGCGGGAAAGGTGGTTTTGACCACAGTCTACTATTTTAGCCACTAGGGGGTGGGCATGGGGGTGTGATGATTATTGAGGAGGGGAAGAGATAAGGCATGGGTGAGATGGGACCCGGTGTTGCGGGCGGCACAAGTTGAAGAAGGTAAGCAGTGGATGGTGGGAAAAGTCGTTTTGACTTTGGTTGACCGACATTTGACCAAGGGTTCAAAATTGGTTTTGACAGAAGTCACAAGGGTTTAAGCGGGGTCATGGCGAGTTGTGACAAGTTCAAAAGGTTAAGGTTTTAATTATAACAAGGACCGAGTTTTGTAAATCGAAATCTCCAAGGACCAAACACTGTAATTTTCTAAACTTGCTTCAAGGACCATAATTGACAAGCTTTGAAAGTTAAGGGACCTATCTTGCCATTATCACATTTTCCAGGGACCAATTCTGCCAATTTTTAAACTTGAGGGACCAAAGTTGTAATTTTCTCAAACTTTTCATATTTTTCACCAAGGGACTAAATTTGATAACTTTTGATTTTAAAAGGACCTTTGGTGACTTTACTTTTGAAATTATGTGCTCAGGGACTGTTTTTGACAACTTTTGAAACTTGGGGGTGAAACGCAATTTTGCAAATTTGATATGTTTTCATCGATTTTGATATTTTGCATTTAAAACACATAAAACAACGATTTGTGATTTTTGATCATTTGATGTGTTTACGAGTGTTTTCGGATGAATTTGCGCTTATTTTGTACAAAAATGATGAGTATTTAGACACTCATCAATAACCTCCTAGTTCATCGGGTCTTGTACAAGTCATGGCATACATCAGGCGACCAATTACCTAGAATACTCAAGTTGAGATACAACCTTGCCTTTATTGGGCATCAACTTCTCACAAGTATCCATAGGTGTACTCAACGGAGTACAATCAAAGTAATTGAATTTCCTCAACACCTTCTCAATATAATGAGGCGAGAGATAGAAATTCTTTTACTTTCATGTTTAATCCTTATACCAAAGATAACATCGACCTCCCCATGTCCTTCATGGAGAACCTTGATGACAAGAATTCCTTTGTCGAGTCAACTGATTTTAGTCGGTGCCAAAGATCAACATGTCATCAACATATAGACAAATGATGACTCCTTTACAGTTCATCAAATTTGCTATATACATTTGTCGACAGGTTAAGAACATAACCACTAGACAAAACCACTTCATCAAATTTTGATGCCATTGCTTAGGTGCCTATTTAGGTCCATAAAGAGACTTAATCGGTTTGCACACTTTGTTTTCATTACCGAGCATGATGAAGCCACGAGGTTGGTTCATGTAAACCTCTCTTCAAATTCACCATTCAAGAAAATTTGTCTTCACATTATCGATGAATAATCGGTTGTGAATTGATGCCAACAATCGGCACTCTTATGGTACTTATCTGAGCCACGGGGCATAAGTATCAAAATAGTCTATCCGACTTTTTTTTAAAGCCATGAATGACTAGTCTAGCCTTGAACTTTTCAATAGTTCCATTTACCTTCATTTTCCTTTTGAAAATCCATTTGCAACCAGAGGTTTGCAACACGGTGATAGATCAACCAACACCCAGTTTTGTTGCCCATGATGGAATCCATCTCATCATTGATTGCTTCTTTCGAGCAATATCATGGGACTTCATTGCTTCTTTAAATATTTTGGGATCATCCTCAACAATGAAGCAATAGGAGTATTGGTGCGAGACCTCATTCCTTGTTCCTTCACTAAGTATAGTTGAAACTCGTGTCAAATGACTTTGGGTCTTGACCCTTTGCTCTTTCTAAGCATAGGTTGGGTTGTTGAACCACAACCTCATCGGGGACCAGATGGTTCTTCATCGAGGACCTCGATACACGGTGTCTGAGTTCCATTAGAATCCTCGGACTTGGTCTAGGGGCCCGATGAGAATCTGTTATCATCAAAGTTTGCATCCCTTGATTCAATTATGGAGTTAATTGAAACATATTCATTAGGTTCAATAACATAGAACCTAAAAGCCATGGAATGCTCGGCATATCCAACAAAGATGCAATCAATGCCTCTTTCACCCAAAGTTTTCGACTTTGGATCGAGAGTCTTACAATGACCCTACAACCCGGACCACGAGATAGTTCGGGTTGGGTTTCCTTTTAGTCGAGTTCATAAGGGGTAACCGTGTTCCTTTTGTTGGGAACCCTATTTAATAAATAGCAAATTTGTTAACATAGCTTCTCCCGAACCCTTGACTCGATCTGAATAGGACAACATGGAATTAACCGTCTCCTTGACACCTGTTCTTCCTTTCGAAATGCCATTTCTTTGAGGAGTATAAAGGCGATCGTTTCATGGATTATACCAACAGTGAAAGTCTGAGTATCCATGTACTCACCTCCCTATCGATCCTTAATCTTTTGATCAAAGACCCAGTTGTAATTCAACTTGATTTTAAACACTTTGAATTTATCTAATGCTTCATCCTTAGTATGTAATAGATAGACATAACAAAACCTAGAAGCATCATCAATAAATGTCACAAAGTACTTCTTATTCCCCAAGGAGGGTGGCATGCAAATCACAGGTCACGGTGTATAAGCTCCAAGAGCTTAGTCTCACGACTAACACCACGAAAGGTTTCTTGGTTATCTTGGTCAACATGCAAGTTTTACACTTTTCGGTGTCAATGTCAAATCTTTGGGATTAGCCCATCCTTAGATATATCTTGCATCCTTTTATAGTGTACATGGCCAAGTCTAGCATGCCAAAGGGTAGAGTCAGTCAGGTCAGAGGTGGTCACAAAGGCTGAATTTATACTCTCAGTGGCAATATTAAGCCTGAACATTTGATACATAAATAACCAAAACCAATAAAAACACCATGCTTAGAAAGCACAAATTTATCAGACTCAATAACTTGTTTATAACCATGATTATTCAAACTACTACTTGAAACCAAGTTCTTCCTGATATCAGGAACATGAATAACATCAAACAAAGTTACAATCTTTCGAAACTAAATCTAAGGTCTACACAACTACGACTATGCACCAAGTTCTCATTTCCCATGTGAAGAATAGAACCATCATTCGGTGACTCATAAGTCTTGAACCATCTTCTATCTTTACACACATGTCTGTTGCACGAGTCAACCCACCACGCAACATCATCATCGTGCACATAAAAGATTGAGATACATATGTAACATAATAAATACGAAAAGACTTATTAAACATATTACGACCTTTCGGTGAGTTGGTGAACCACCACTCCCTGAACCATTAGTGCCGATCCATTGGCTTTACCACCAATTTTAACACCTTTGGGTCCCTTTTAATGTGTCGGTTGCCACATTTCCAACAAGTAGGTGTTGCCTTCTTGTTAGGATGCCCTGCCTGTGTTATCATGATATTTGCGTTTGCCTTTGTTGTCATTGTGCACGGTGGGTTGTTATGCTCCACCATATTGACAACAGATGCACGATAGCATTGCTTCTGCTTCTTGGCTTGTCATTATCACGCACTTTGAGAGATTCCTCGATGCGCGGATGACTACCAACTCAACGAGTTAATTCCTTCTTCTTATGTTTCAAGGTATGCTTGAAATCTTTCCAAGAAGGAGGGAGTTTGACAATGACACAAGAGACGAAATAGCCTCATCCATGTGCATTTTGTGTTGTGTAAACCTTCCAAGTATTCTAAAGTTCATTGTATTGTTCCATAAGCGGTCTTGAATCGGTCATTTTGTAATTTGTGAAATTACTAACAAGGAACTTCTTACTTGATGCATCCTCGACCATATATTTGGCATCCAAGGAATCCAGGTTCTTTGGAAGATTCAAAGTTTTGATAAATATCAAGCGAGCATCGGACATACCATTGAGAATAAGACCTGCAAATGTAGTCATCATTCTCCCATTTGCTCCTCATCCTGATCTGCTCCACAGTAGCATCATCCCCATCATTAGGAATAGTAGTGGTTAGCACATACACCACATTCATGCTTGACAACAATAAGTGCATCTTCTTCTGCCATCTTCTAAAGTCCACCCTTCAAACTTATCCGACTTAGCAAAGTTTGAAGCCGTGTGTTCATTACGTGATTGCCATTGATTATCACAAATAGTTTACTTTGATTGTTGGGTGTATTCTCCCAAAACAGGGTTAGATAATCAAAGATAATAGCTATACCACTAGGTGGTTACCGGATATCACTTGGAATCGTGTGATCACTTTCCAAAGTAAACTATTCGACCCTAATGCCTGGGTTACACGAATATCTACTTGGGATAAGACCAAATGTTTGTTATTGAATTAGGCACAAATCAATAACCCTTGTGCTTATAAGTGTTAATTGTTTTCGGTGTGTCTCATGCATGATCAGATATCCGATTTTATAGGAGATTACTCTTAGCTAGTCAAATGGAATTATGAGAATGAATCGCCCCATTAATCGCCTCATAATTATCCCCATTATAGCCATTAGTGGTTACATGACCAATTAACGTGGTCATTATGCAGTTGTAACTGCCATTTAGCAGTACTTTCATAGCACTAGCAGTACTTTCATAACACTAGCAGTACTTTCATAACACTAGCAGTACTTACATAGCACTAGAAGTACTTTCATAACACTAGCGATTACTTTCCACTAGCGGATACTTTCCACTAAAAAGTCGAGGTGTTCGGGGACCTTATGAGTGTACCTCCGTACCTCGACCCATTACAGTGTGAACTAATCCCACAAGTGCACTAAATTTTCCAACAAGGAATGGTTATTTGGTATGACGTGTTGCAATTCCGTGAATAAAAATTAACGAATAAAAGATATTTGTACTTATGATGCTATCAAACAATGAGAAAATCGTGTTTTCTTTTAAAAAAAAAAACTAAACGAGTACCCGTGTAGTATACCTGCTAGCAGACACTTCCAACAAGTAGAATCATAACCCATGTAAGTAAATCAAAAAATTAGGGAATATTTTTATTGATGTTGATGAACCAAAGCCCAACATTTCACCACTCTTTACTTATAGATTTCATAGCTCAACATTTTGTAATTTTTCATAGTATATCTTACACCTAGACTTTATTTGATTACCTACACTAACATTTGTCAATTGACTAAATAGAAAACTACTAACAAACTACATGCCCAATAACAATAGACAGTACATACAACATTTCATAGTGCAAATATCGTCAAGAAAACTGTTACTTTTGTTACGGCCATATTTGTGGCTCAACGGATATGAATATATATATATATATATATATATATATATATATATATATATATATATATATATATATATATATATATATATATATAGGGGAAGGGATCGATAAAAGAAAAACTAAAATGAGAAGAATAAGAAGGATTTCTAGCCACATTTCAAATAAGGAGGAGAATTTTAAGGGAGATGCATCCATTTTGTTGATGCATACGAAATGAGTGGTTGTTGTTTCTTCTTATCATTCTTATTTTATTTTTCTTCTTATTGATCTAACTCTATATATATATATATATATATATATATATATATATATATATATATATATATATATATATATATAGGTTTGAGTTATTATGAAAAGTTTCTTAGAATGAAAAGAATGAGAAGGCATATGGGTGACATATGTCACCTTTGCCACATCACCATACCCACCACCCCGCCAAAAAAAATTTCCCTAAAAAATTTTTTCCATAAATTTTTACTACATCACAATCATGATTTTAGTGCATTAAGGTTATAAATTCTTGCATCACGGTTATAAAGTTCTTGCATCACAATCATGATTTTAGTCGATAAGGTTATAACCTTGATTTTAGTGCATCATACTTGATCCAGCAACTATTAACTATGATGCGATAACTTATAATAAAGATGCACCAAAATTATTAATGCATTAAGGTTATAAGTTCTTTGCGTTACAATTATGATTTTAGTGCATTAAGGTTATAAATTCTTGCATCACGGTTATAAAATTCTTGCATCACAATCATGATTTAGTGCATTAAGGATATAACCTTGATTTTAGTGCATCATAATTGATGCATAACTATTAACTCTGATCACGATAACTTATAATAAAGATGCACAAAACTTATTAGTGCATTAAGGTTAAAAGTTCTTGCATTACTGATATAAAGTTCTTGCAACATAATCATGATTTTAGTGCATTAAGATTATAAGTTCTTGCATCACAATTATGATTGTGATGCGATATTTTCTAATTGTGATGCGATAATAAATTTTGGCGGGAAAAAAATTTTGCCCAAAAAATTTTTTGGCGGGCATTTTTTGGGCGGGGTTGGGTGGAGAGAAGTGAGTGGGGGTGGGGTGACACGTGTCACATGGCATGCGTGATGATGTGGCGAAGGTGACACATGTCACCTCACATGCCTTCATTCTTTTCATTATAAAAATTTTTCATTTAACTCTACCATATATATATATATATATATATATATATATATATATATATATATATAGTAGGGATCGGTGAAAGTAACTTAAAATAAGAAATGGTGAAGTGACCAAAACCACGCATTTGAGATGTAACGACTTGCATTTGATGCATTTCTATTCGTATAGATCTGACATCTTGAGTTTGAAAGTTAATTTGATGTATAGATGGTGCAAATTGATTTTTATGATTTCGACGCGTGCAGGAGGAACAAAAAACAAGAGTAATCATGAAATCATCTAATATACGTATATGCATCGATTAAAAGCTAGAAAACACACAATGGTGCGTTATAATGCATCTAAGATTATAGGGATGCATCTAATTTAGGTCGGTGCATCTCGGTTGCGGTTATAGTTCTTCTTATTACTTTTATTTAAGTAATCTTCTTATTTGATCCTAACTATATTATACATATAGGGTGAGGTTATTATCGAACCAAATAAATTCGCGAGCTGCGAGCAAGCATCAACCAATCAGTTTTTGGATATTAAATTTTATTATATACTTCAAAAGGGTATAATGGTAAAAATACTTTTTATTTTATTTTTGAATTTAAAAAAAAAAAAAAAAAAACGTTTTTAGTTCCCTAAATTCTAGGAATCTTTATTTTTTATTTATTTTTATTTTTTTATTATTATTTTTTGCATTATACATGTTTAAAAACACTATGTGCTATGTGTTTTGCATTATATAGCAATTATATTTTCATTTATGCATATGTGTTTTGTATTTGCACATGTACTTTTAAAATATTACATTAATATAAATACAAACAATAAATTTTAATAATAGATTTATGCAATTTCAAAATGTACAAATTGTATTACTTTAGTGAAATGATATTCAAATTTATCACAAACATTAGTATGTTTACACTTGAATTCAATTTTATTACACATATGAAGCTTGCACGTATGCATAATCGAAATGTCTTTCTGGTGGTTCATCTTTTAAGCGTGCGCATGTATTCCTCGCTAGTTAGAAAGCATAAATCTTCATGTGTATTTTTAGCAAATGTGTTCAAATCACATATGCATTCTTTATATTGGTCATCGTCCTTTTCTTTGTAAATGTGTTCAAAACACATGTGCACTTTACATATGTATTCAAGTTTGTCCAAATACACATGTATGCATCATTTCTTTATATCGTTATCATAATCAATTTTAAATCATACTAGTTCAAAACACGTGTGCAATCTTCATATTGGTCATCATCCTCTTTGTAGTCACACGCAAAATGGCAAAACACATATACACACTTACTCATAAGCTATTCTCATCAAAGACAATCTAAACTTTGCGGCTTGAATAACATATACGTGTTTGCAATTTCTCATCAAATTTATTCGAACATATGTGCGCGACGAATAACATATATGCTTGATTTCCAAAACATGTGTATTTACAACTTATCGTCAAATTCATTAGAAGACCACATTAAACTTCATATCAAAACCAACAAAAACACACATAACACAAGTATGTTTAGATCAAACACACCAAACATCCTTATATTATAACTAAACACAAAACATCCTTATATTATAACTAAATACATATAAGCACTATCAATACATTTAAACTTTAAAAACATATATACACAAAAGGCATCAAATTCACTTTAAACACTAAAAACACAATTGCAATTTCAATAACACATATGCGACAAAAAACACACCAACCAAAGAAACCATTTTTTACAGCTAAATCAACAACCCACGTGCCCTACTATGCAGTATTAACGTCCAAATGAAGTGTTCATTTTAACCATTAATTTATTTTGATCTAATCTTATCCACCTAAATCTTTTTTAATAAGAATTGAATGGGAAAAAAACTACCCCTACTAACCAAAATTATTTAATCAACAGATCATCGTAACCTCATCCTTGTATATCACATAGCAACTATTTTCAATCACAAGACTTATCATTATTATTAGAAAACAAATAAATGACTACTAAAAATAAGATACGTGGTAGTTGAACCAACTGCTCCAGATATTGCCTCACAACGCCACAATTATTCGGACTTCCCGATCATTCTTTTCTAATTGAATGTTCAGATAAGCACACTTAAAAATAATCATAACACTTAAAAATAATCATGATAATTTGTTCATCATTAGAATACGATCGTTTCCTTCCAGAATTGGTCCAATCTATACATTTAAAGGTGAACCAAACGGACCAATGTAACATGTTCGCATAAATGATTTAAAAGATAATTTTATCATTTTGAAATTTGCCCAACCTATAATACAAGAGATGAACCAATAGACAAGAACAAAACGTAATTCCGAAATCGATAACGATTTTGATAACCAAATAAATTTGATTTCAATCAACTACAACATAAATAAAATTAAGAATTTCACAAACATCTAAAAAGATGACTTTTAGTGAGAAAAAAACCGAATGATCTTATACGTTCATTAAAAGAAAAAGTGCACTGACCTTTAATTTACTAGTATCAAATTAATAAAAGAATAAAAGATGAAAGCACTTAAAATATTTTGACAATTCATTAGAAAAAACACCCAAATAAATTAAATGTTAATTACCTTTGACTGAAGTGCTAAAAATATTCATGTGAAAATCATCCGATCGGATTCGAAGAAAGTGTCGGCAAGGTTGATAGTTTGAACATAAGATGAAAATTAGGTTTTTTTAATTCATAAATGATTAAAAGAAAATGATCTTATATGTTGTTGGAGGCTAGGGTTCCAGGGAAATAAGTAATGTGAGAGAAAAAGAGATTAAAAAAATAATTGAAATCACTTTCCTACAAAAGTGGACGGAATATAGAAAAATATAATTATAAAATAACATACGTACCCCTCTTTCATTTACAAAAGTTAATCAATCTTTCAATAAATTACATTAATAGCACAACTCATTATAGCCATTGATCAAAATATTTAATGTTGAGATTGGTTACCATGATTCCGCGTTCTTTTGGTTACGAAAATAACACTCATGTATATATATATATATATATATATATATATATATATATATATATATATATATATATATATATATATATATATATATATATAGATATATGGAACAAGATAGTCATGTATCATATCTATCAAAATGGATTTAGGTTATATATAGTGATATATTATTGTGAACTAATTATAGTGATATGACCAAAGGCCTTTTGGCGTGAGGTATGTGAATAAGCACAACAGCACAAGGTAGTCGACTTCAACTCTCGTTGGAGACATATGAGATAAAAATTTGTGACATAGGTGGTGTGGGTAGTACAAATTCTATCTCATGCATCTTTTTAAGATAAATATGTTTATGGGGATAATTGGAGAAAGTAAAGAATCGTCTTTAGATAATTATCTTTCAACATCTTGTCTACGGTTCATGGATGGTTCATGGAAGAATTTTGTCGGAAAGCGTTTTTTGGCGAGGTTATTTGCATAGATTTTAGTCATTATTCTCACTTCGTGTACTATTTGAGCTAAGTTGCTAACGCTTTATTTTTAGAGTAAAGTCAAAATACGTCCACATGGTTTGCCGCTGTCTCGCTTTACATCCCTAAACTTTTTGGCACAAAACCATCCTCAGTTAGTAAAGTTGGCACAAATACATCCATATGTTAGTAAATTCGAGTTAATAATGCAAATATTTCTCCGTTATCTCATAGCGAAGAGAAAATATTTGCACGTTAATCTTAGGTCTATGATGCAATAAAATAAATTGCATCGTTAGTCCCAGGACTATGATACCTCACCGCCACCTACCACCCAGCCACCTACCACCTCCTTTGCCTCCGCCCTTTACCGCAGTACCCCACTTGCTCCCATGACTGCACCACCGCTGACGCCGCTTTCAGGTTTGTAAAACACGAAAATCTAAAATATATATAAAGACTAAAATACCCTTGGAATCGAAAAGTATGAAATCGTAAAATCGTTTATAATCATTTAACGAAATTAAAACCTAACTACGAATAATAAAACTTAACGAATAAGTTCGTGATCAATTTTGGTACCACGAAAGATTTAAGCGTTCGCTATTATGATTGGGCGTTCGTTGGATGGGCTCGTTTCTTTTTGCCAAGCGAGAGCCAAGGAAGAAACCACGAGGCGTTTGTTTTGTTCGATGGATCAAGGGCGAAGCCCATATGGGTGTGCGTTTGGTTGTGTTCGGTTGGACCAAGCCGAGCCCATACCCCTCTAAAGCCCTAAACCGAAATTACTACTACTATAAATATAACACATAAACTCAAAAGTGAAACCCTAGTTTAGTTTTGCCTCTTTTCTTTCTTTGCTCCATTCGGCGAACCATAGCACCCTTTGGTGTCGAGTTTTTGCTTCAACCAAGTTAAGGTATAACATGTTCTCGTCTTCCTTTGATGTACCTTATGTTAATATATTGTAATATGTTTTGATTAGTCGAGGTTTGCGTTTTCTTTTTGTGGCGAGGCGTGTGAGTCAAGCGAGAACAAACCATACAATTTAAACCTTATAAGTATTAAAGAGTATGTTACGTAATAAGTATTATTGAATCGGATCATGAATATATCGAGTTATATAGGAACCGAACCATATGTATTAAAACCGAACCATGTATATGTTCGGCCAAGGTGTAAAACTTAATAACTTGAATATGTAAAGTGCTTAGATGAGCTAGGACTTGCGTAAAGTATCGTAGCGAAACCCTAGATTGAACCGAACCACATAATGAGTTTTGAAAGTGTATTAAATAAGTAAGAGGTCATGTAAGCGTGAAACCCTAGTTTAATGTGTGAACCGAATAAGGTATGCCAAACCCTAATGGTTTGTGAACCGTGTCTCATATCGTCGTTATTATAAGTCAAGTGAACTTGTAAATGTGTAAGCGTGTAATTAATCCGAGTAATAAGTAACTTGTATGTCACATAAAATCATAAGCGTGCAAGGTGAAACATAAAAGGAAAGATTGTTTCATGGCGTGTTAGGTTAAATAACGAGTCATTTAATGGCGTAACATATAAAGTAAATGCACATTAATATGATATTAAAAGAATGAGAAACCTAGAACATAAATGAAAGTCGATTAGGGTTTGAAGCTAAGTATATTAATTAGATTATTTCATGTGTGAGTTATGACGTTTAAACTATTTTCACATTTAACCCTAAACTTTAATAAATGACATAATGAACCTTAATCTCGATATTTTTATAAAACACTTAAGTCTCATTTAATTATAAAACCTAAAGTATTAAGATCATTAAATACATTAAGTATGAACACCAAATATTAAAAGATCATTTAAGCGATTATGGAATCATAAATAACATGTCGACCGTTAATGTGTATAGGTTATGTGAAGAAGGAGTAATCCTTTGCTTTCCGTGTTTACGCTTTTCGATCATTTGCTTTGGAATAAGGTACATATATTACGACCTTTTCGATAAAGGTTCCTTATAACGTTTTCTTTTCGTTAGCTTTTATATTAGGATTTCCTAAGCCTTTGCTATGAACCTATTTTGTTATTTGGTATTTGCTTATCGAACTTGATTTTGAATCATAAAACATTTGATTTTGAACTATATGATATGAAAACTTTGACTTTGAAAACATGATTTAATCTTGATAAAGTATGATCTATGTCGGTTTGACATTCTAATTTGACCTAAGATAGTTTGACACCGAGCAAAATAATAACTAGTCATGGGGTTCCATGTCCGTGTCGATGATGCACTTGACATGACTCTAGAGGCGATGAAGTGAAGTTACGCCCGTCGTCCACTATCTCATTATCTGTTATGAGCTCAAGTTAAGTTATATTATATTATCAATATATGTTTGTGGGGCGTATGGGTGCATCCTAGATCATTATATGTTATATATTATATGTTATATGTTGTATGTTATCGATGATTGATCTTTGCGTGCATCGCGTCCTTCATAACTCTGGTAGGTCTCCCACAAATGTTGCCTTGTGTGATTATGAATATGAATATGATTATGTTATGGCATATGTGCGGGCTCGGGTAGTTAGCTATAAAACTTACTCTATTATCACGATTTATATTTTGAAATGATTATGATTTAGCTATCTTTCTTTCACTTTATTTACGTATTCGTTTTAGTTTCGTATTCGTTTTGCTTGTATATCATTCCTTTGGGCTTTTGAAGCTCGCCGCATTTCTTTTCTTCATGGCGGTATCTAAGCATTGGACTGAGTTTGCTTTGGGATGGTAGAGTGGACTTACCTTAGAGATATTTAGCTTTGATCTTATGATGCCATTTAAGACTTTATATTTGGATATTTCATTTGGAGTTTATTTTTCATTGGGACCTATGTATTGAAGTCATTTGACTTGAATTATTTCAATATTTATGTTAAGACTTCTTTTGGATATTTATGTTTGCTTTGATATGACACCATTACTTGTGATTCCTTTACCCTTGTCGGGTCGGGCGTTACAATTTATGGTATCGAGCCAGTTCTGACTTGTAGTCGGGACACATGACATATGGAGCCTAGGTTTTGAGACCACTTAGAGCTTAGGATTCGACACAGTGAGGATTTGGGTAGACTTTAGGATTCCTTCTGCGTACTTCCATTTCGTATCTCACCTTTGCTCATTTTGCTAATCGTTTAAATATCGTTCGGATGGTTCGAACTCGTACTACGGGTAGCGGGATGGAGCGATGATGCTATTAACATTGATCTTTGCGATTGCTAATGCTCTCAACACTCTTTTCCACAGTCTTACTACACGAGATGATGGAACATGTGATCAACAACATTCGTGTCGGTGGTGCTTGGGTGAGTGGTGGAGAAATCAACCGTCGGCATTCACACTTGGCTCGGCGTTTGATAGCTCAAGCCTCTTTCGTTTAACTTCTTTTCTACTCCCAGAGGCCGAGGCGGATCACTCATATTGAGAAGCATTTGAAATCTTGGGTTGTGGAGGCGGGTTTAAGACTCGTTTGGTGCATTCAAATTGGAAGGTGATGCTTTGAATTGGAGGAAGGCACTCAAACAAGCAAGAGGAGGAGATGCTTTTCTTTGTTACTTGTACACAGGTGAGTTTGGACTATCTTCTATAACCGTTACTTCCCGATCTTTGAGTAGCAAAGGTATGAGAGGATTATCGGGTAATCTACCGGTTTGATCATGAGAACTCCAATGAGTACATGAGTAGGTTTATGAGGTTGGTAAGTTTTGTGGGAGCGATTCTTTGGAGATGGTAGGCGTCAAGCTAAGCTCTTCAAGTGGGGCCGAAGAAGTGGGTGTTGGACCGGCCTTAATATTGAGTATGAGAATGTATCGGCTGCAATGGCCATTCGTAACATTGAAATCTTTCATGAGGTTCGGGTTCCAACAAGCGTAATCGCGATGGTGATCGGATTCAAGGTAGGACTCGAGGCAATGATTATAAGGAAGTGCGGTAGGAGTTACGATTCGAGTCAAGTGGATAGGAGTTATGATCGTGAGGTCGATCGGGAAGGAATGTTGACACTAGGCGCCACAGGGAGAGTCAAGATAATAGAAATCTTGGTAGGAATGGAAATGATCGTCGAACCAAGGTAACAATAACCAGCGTTACAACAAGGATCGGTCATTCGAGGATCAAATCGGTCGTGCTTGGGATCTTGGTCGACAAAGAGACGGTGAAGTTTGCCTCCCCACTATCTGTACTACTTGTGGAAAGGCTCATCCGGACTGTGTTTCAAGGCCACTGGTGGTTGTTTTGCTTGTGGCTCCACTACTCACAAGATCAAAGATTGCCCTAAGAAGAACCGGCGATTCACAAAATTACATCAAGCCGCCGACTACTCTGGACGTGTTTATGCTACTACTCGGAATCGGTGGGCGCCTTGAGTACCATTCAGGGCACTCTTTCCATTGATGATTATTACATCTTCGTTTTATTTGATACGGTGCCACACACTCCATTATATCTATCACATTTGCTAAGAAACTTAATATGAAGCCCAAACCATTAACTAATCACTTATCGATTTCTCGCCTATGAAAAACCACATGATCATTGATCATAAATCGTTAAGTGTCCTCTTCGTTTTGATGATCGTATTAAGCTTTGCAAATCGTATCCTCTTGATATGGTCGACTTTGATATCATTCTAGGCATGGATTGGTTGGCTTATCATAGAGCTTCAATTGATTGCCATGCTAGGCGTGATCTTTGGAGCGTAAAACATCTGAATTCGTTTATCATGGTTCTCGACCTCTCAAATCTGTTAAACTCATTTACGCTATGAAGGCGCGGATCATGATTGCTCATGGATGCCAAGGTTTTACGGCATCATTAAGGACACATCTTTAGAGTCCTAACATTGAAAATCTTTACATTGTGCGTGAATTCAGCGGCGTTTATCCCGATGAACTCCTGGTCTTCCCCGACTAGAAGTTGAGTTTAGCATTGAGTTAATTTACGGTCTTGAACCGATTTGAAGGCTCCGTGTCGTATGGCTTTGTAGGCGAAGGAGTTGAAGGAGCAGTTGCAAGAGATGATAGAAAATGGATTTATTCAACCCGGTGTTTCTCCATGGGGTGCACTGTCTTGTTTGTGAAGAAGAAGGATGGAAGCATGCGTCTATGTATCGACTACCGTGAACTCAATCGTATTACCATTCGTAACCGTTATCCTCTGCAGCGAATTGATGATTTGTTTGATCAACTACAAGGAGCTAAGTTCTTTTGAAGATTGATCGAGTGCGGTTATCATCGACTCGTGTGAAGGGCAAGATGTTCCTAAGACCGCGTTTCGTGCGGATATGGTCATTCTGAATTCCTCGTTATGCCTTTTGGTTTGACAAATCGCTTCTTGTGTTTATGGACCTAATGAATCGTGTTTTCCATGAGTTCCTCGATAGATTCGTTATCGTTTTCATCGGCGACATTTTAGTTTACTCCAGTGCGAAGAAGAGCATGAAGAACATCTCCGGATAGTTTTGGAGATTTTGAGGAAGAAGAAGTTGTCGCCAAATTTTTGAAGTGCGAGTTTTGGGTAAGACAAGTCGCTTTCCTTGGTCATATTGTATCGGTGATGGTATCACCATGGATCCGTCTAAAGTTGAGGCTATCACCAAATGGCCAAGACCTCGACGATGTTGAGTCGGGAGTTTTCTAGGACTTCTTTGGTTACTACCGACGCGTTTTGTTGAAGGTTTCTCTCGCTTAGCTCTACCCTAACCCAGTGATGTGGAAGGTGAAAAGTTTGTATGGACGGATGAGCGAGAGAAGAGTTTTGAAGAGTTGAAGCGGAGATTGGTGTCCGCTCTATTTTGACTCTTCCATCTAGTTGGAGGATTTCAAATCTCTGATGATGCATCTAAGAAAGGATTAGGCTGTGTTTGATGCAACATGGAAGGTAATAGCTTATGCTTGAGGCAACTAAAACCTTATGAGGAGAATTACCCAACTCATGACCTTGAGTTAGGCTGCGGTGGTGTTCGCGTTGAAGATCCGGAGACATTACTTGTATGGAGGCGTGTGATATATTCACGATCATAAGAGTCTCAAGTATATTTTCACTCGGAAGGAACTTAATATGAGACAAAGAAGATGGTTAGAACTTCTTAAGGATTATGACACCAACATTCGGTACCATCCGGGTAAGGCTAACGTGATTCTTGGCGCTTAGCGAAATCGAGGCATTCTTGCAAGTATTAAGATTGAGCCTAGGATTATTCGTGACTTAGAGTTTGGATGTTGAGTTGTGTGTACGAGGTTTTGATGGATCTTGGGCTAGTATGAAGGTGGAGTCGAACCTTATCTTGCAAATTAAAGCTCGGAAAGATGATGGTGAGTGTGGGCGTGGTGCAAAATGTTGAAGAAGGTAGCGAGCGGAGTTTAAGGTTGATAATGATGGTATTATATGGTATGGAGATAGGCTTTGTGTTCCCAATGATCGGGGACTTGTGAGAAAGTTATGGTGAAGCTCATAGTTCTCCTTTCACTATCCATCTGGTTCTACCAAGATGTATAAGGATTTGAAGCGATACTTTTGGTGGAATGGCATGAAGCAAGATGAGGCGACGTTTGTGTCGAGGTGTATGATTTGTCGTGAGGTTAAGATTGAACATCAAAGGGCTAGTGGTATTTCTGACCATTGGATATTCCAACATGGAAGTGGGATAAGATATCTATGGATTTTGTGGTGGACTACCTCTTACTCGGAAGAAGCATGATGCGATTTGGGTAGTTGTTGATCGACTAACCAAATCGCTCATTCTTACTGTCGAGAAAGGATTTTGGTATTGGGAGATTGGCGGAGATTTTTGACAAGAGATCGTTAGAATTCATGGTACTCCGGCATCTATTGTGTCAAGCGAGATCCGCGTTTTACTTCTCATTTACGGAAAGGTTTGCAAAAGCTTGGGGTACTCGACTTAATTTTAGTACGGCATTTCATCCTCAAAGCGGATGGTCGATCGAGAGGACTATTCGGACCTTAGAGGATATGCTAAGGGCTTGTGCTTTAGAATGGTGGCGGTTGGGATGAATATTTATGTTTAGTAGAGTTTGCATATAACAGCAGTTGGCATGCTAGCATTAAAGGCGACACCGTTTGAACTTCTTTATGGAAGGAAATGTAGAGCACCTACTTGTTGGGATGAAGTAGGTGGCGCTTAATTGAAGGTCCGGAAATGATTGAGATTACTAATGAGAAAGTAGCTATTGCTAGAGAAAAGTTGAAGGAAGCTAGGTCTCGTCGGAAGAGTTATGCCGACAAACATCGTCGTGATTTAGAATTTGGGTTGGAGATCGTGTATTTTTGAAAGTTTCGCCGTTTAGAGGTGTGAAGCGTTTTGGAATCAAGGGCAAGCTCGGTCCTCGATTTATCGGTCCGTTTGAAATTCTAGAGCGTATAGGAGAAGTTTCGTGTCGATTAGCACTTCCGCCTCGGTTATCGCATGTTCATGGCGTTTTCCATGTATAACTCTAAGGGATACAACTATCATCCGTTACGTTGCTTCTTATCCGTTTGATCAAATTCAATCCGATATGTCTTTATCGAAGAACCGGAAGCTATTTTAGAAAGACAAGAAAGAGTCATGAGAAATAAAGTCATTCCGTTCGTTAAGATTCTTTGGAAAAATCACCGGGCGTGAAGCTACTTGGGAAACCGAGAGTCGATCTTGCTAGTTATCCTCATTTCTTTGAATAGTTTGGTATGTTCTCATTTCGTTTCGTTTCGTTTCATTCAATTTTCGAGGGCGAAAATTTTCTTTAGAGGAAGAATTGTAAAACACGAAAATCTAAAACATATATAAAGACTAAAATACCCTTGGAATCGAAAAGTATGAAATACGTAAAATCGTTTATAATCATTTAACGAAATTAAAAACCTAACTACGAATAATAAAACTTAACGAATAAGTTCGTGATCGATTTTAGTGCGACGAAGATTTAAATGTTAGCTATTATGATTGGGCGTTCGTTGGATGGGCTCGTTTCTTTTTTTGTGCCAAGCGAGCCAAGGAAGAACCCACGAGGCGTTTGTTTTGTTCGATGGATCAAGGGCGAAGCCCATATGGGCGTCGTTTGGTTGTGTTCGGTTGGACCAAGCCGAGCCCATACCCCTCTAAAGCCCTAAACCGAAATTACTACTACTATAAATATAACACATAAACTCAAAGTGAAACCTAGTTTAGTTTTGCCTCTTTTCTTTCTTTGCTCCATTCGGCGAACCATAGCACCCTTTGGTGTCGAGTTTTTACTTCAACCAAGTTAAGGTATAACATGTTCTCGTCTTCCTTTGGCGTACCTTATGTTAATATATTGTAATATGTTTTGTTTAGTCGAGGTTTGCGTTCTCTTTTTGTGGCGAGCCGTGTGAGTCAAGCGAGAACAAACCATACAATTTAAACCTTATAAGTATTAAAGAGTATGTTACGTAATAAGTATTATTGAATCGGATCATGAATATGTCGAGTTATATAGGAACCGAACCATATGTATTAAAACCGAACCATGTATATGTTCGGCCAAGGTGTAAAACTTAATAACTTGAATATGTAAAGTGCTTAGATGAGCTAGGACTTGCGTAAAGTATCGTGGCGAAACCCTAGATTGAACCGAACCACATAATGAGTTTTGAAAGTGTATTAAATAAGTAAGAGGTCATGTAAGCGTGAAACCCTAGTTTGATGTGTGAACCGAATAAGGTATGCCAAACCCTAATGGTTTGTGAACCGTGTCTCATATCGTGCGTTATTATAAGTCAAGTGAACTTGTAAATGTGTAAGCGTGTAATTAATCCGAGTAATAAGTAACTTGTATGTCACATAAAATCATAAGCGTGCAAGGTGAAACATAAAAGGAAAGATTGTTTCATGGCGTGTTAGGTTAAATGTGAGTCATTTAATGGCGTAACATATAAAGTAAATGCACATTAATATGATATTAAAGAATGAGAAAACCCTAGAACATAAATGAAAGTCGATTAGGGTTTGAAGCTAAGTATATTAATTCGTTATTTCATGTGTGAGTTATGGCGTTTAAACTATTTTCACATTTAACCTAAACTTTAATAAATGACATAATGAACCTTAATCTACGATATTGTTTATAAAACACTTAAGTCTCATTTAATTATAAAACCTAAAGTATTAAGATCATTAAATACATTAAGTATGAACACCAAATATTAAAAGATCATTTGGCGATTATGGAATCATAAATAACATATACGACCGTTAATGTGTATAGGTTACGTGAAGAAGGAGTAATCCTTTGCTTTCCGTGTTTACGCTTTTGATCATTTGCTTTGGAATAAAGTGCGAGATATTACGACCTTTTCGATAAAGGTTCATATAACGTTTTCTTTTCGTTAGCTTTTATATTAGGATTTCCTAAGCCTTTGCTATGAACCCTATTTTGTTATTTGGTGTTGCTTATACGAACTTGATTTTGAATCATAAAACATTTGATTTTGAACTATATGATATGAAAACTTTGACTTTGAAAACATGATTTAATCTTGATAAAGTATGATCTATATCGGTTTGACATTCTAATTTGACCTAAGATAGTTTGACACAAGGCAAATAATAACTAGTCATGGGGTTCCATGTCCGTGTCGATGATGCACTTGACATGACTCTAGGGCGATGAAGTGAAGTTACGCCCGTCCCTTATCATTATCTGTTATAAGCTCAAGTTAAGTTATATTATATTATCAATATATGTTTGTGGGCGTATGGGTGCATCCTAGATCATTATATGTTATATATTATATGTTATGTCTTTGTATGTTATCGATGATTGATCTTTGCGTGCATGCGTCCTTCATAACTCTGGTAGGTCTCCCTACAAATGTTGCCTTGTGTGATTATGAATATGAATATGATTATGTTATGGCATATGTTATGCGGGCTCGAGGTAGTTAGCAATAAAACTTACTCTATTATCATGATTTATATTTTGAAATGATTATGATTTAGCTATCTTTCTTTCACTTTATTTACGTATTCGTTTTCGTTTCGTATTCGTTTTGCTTGTATATCATTCCTTGGGCTTTTGAAGCTCGGCGCATTTCTTTTCTTCATGGCGGTATCTAAGCATTGGAGCTGAGTTTTGCTTTGGGATGGTGAGTGGACTTACCTTAGAGATATTTAGCTTTGATCTTATGATGCCATTTAAGACTTTATATTTGGATATTTCATTTGGGTTTATTTTCCTTTGGGACCTATGTATTGAAGTCATTTTGACTTGAATTATTTCAATATTTATGTTAAGACTTCTTTTGGATATTTATGTTTGCTTTGATATGACACCATTACTTGTGATTCCTTTACCCTTGTCGGGTCGGGCGTTACAGGTGGTAGGTGGCGGTGGAGTGCACGTTGGTCCTAGGACTAACGGTGCAATTTTATTTTATTGCATCGTTAGTCCTAAGGACTAGCGGTGTAAATATTTCTCTTCCGTTAGGAGATGACGAGAATATTTGCACCGTTAGTCTTTATTGTGAATTTACTAACAGAGGGATGTATTTGTGCCAACTTTACTAACGGAGGGATGGTTTTGTGCCAAAAAAAAGTTTAGGAATGTAAAGCGAGACAAAGGGCAAACCAGATAGATGTATTTTGGACTTTACTCTTATCTTTATTTGCATCACAGAATAATCTAAAGATGTCAAACATCATTTGGAACATATAAATTTCTTTTATAGCAACTTGTTACATAGCTTATAGTTTGCATGCAATACTCAATGAATAATTAAGTACTCAAATTTGCAAAGTTACAATATGCAGTCGGCTTCTATTAACACCTTTCACATTTACAAATTTAAAGACAATAGTTACAGAAGATGAAGACATGTACAAGCAATGAAAGGATCAAGAAACATGAAGACAAACCATGCCAATCAGAAACTCTGAGGCCAGTTGCAGATAATGGGCTCGTGTGACTATGCAGCTACATCAAGCTACAAACTATCATTCGAGTATAATAAAAGGTTTACGAACATGAACAAGCTTAAGGATTGATTACCTGTGGAGATACCAAACACAACTCAGGTTGTCGTACAATGTAGATTTGATCACCCATACTGTTTTCCTTGTAGGTATCCTGGTTTCTGTGCCATGTCCATAGTGCATATGTTGAATTCACCACCTGCCAAAAAACTCGTTAATTATTATGTGACCCCTAAAACATGAGGTAATCCGAATCCGTTACTCGATTTTTCCATTTCTTACCTCGAGAATGCCATGTCCAAAGCTGCTTTCTCTATAAGCACTCCATTCGGGTTGTTCATCCCAGCAAAACTTTCCCTTTGCAGGACCAGATGTGAAATTTGTATGACATACCCCTCCAAATTCAGGTACATTATCACTAGGCGAAGGACATTTTCCTGGTTCATCTGCGTGATCGACATCTATCTTCTCAATGTTGCCACCGTCTCAAATTGTTATATACACGGGCCCACAAGGGTCTAAACTGTAGTTATACACCATATTCATCCTCTCGTAGGCATGCACCTGAAAATACCCGAAGATTGGGGCAAACAATTTAGTAGCGTTGAAAACACTGATATTGTTTATAGAAGAATTATTCATACCCCGAGCGTTTGGGTAGAAAAGATCATAAGTTTATGATTTTCCACCTCTAGTTTACATAAGACTTACATGACCAGAGAACACGATATCAACATTAAACTGATACAAAAGTTCTTCCATTTCTAGCCTCATACACTCGAATTCTTGATAATGTGACGAGTAGCTATTGTACCAAGGGGAATGCCACGCGGCTACTAACCAAGGTGTCACACTTCGGTTTAATTTAGTCAAGTCCTTTTGGAGCCAAGAATACTGTGCACCTAAAACGATCACATATAATTATATTACTATCAGTTACTAGCATAATAAAATGACTATAAAATATACTTGTGTTAATAATATACCGGTCCTATTGTAGTCAATATATGATCCTAACATGATGAAATGTACGCCTCCGGCATCAAATTAAACGAGTAATAGAAATTGTTGCTAGAGCCTGACTCGTTGGAGGGTACGTACTGCAAATCTTTTTAGATATGATTCGAAAGCGACTGTTGGTTTTATGGATATAAATTAGTAGACGTGAGTTAGGATCGAACTCGAGACTATGGGATTGCACACTTCGTATGAGAATTTAAAGTTAATAATTAAATATAAATGTTGTATTTATTTATTTATTAAGCGAAATAACTAACGGACGTTAAGTAATTAATGTAATGGACTATGATGGTCGTTAAATGTTTATGGAAAAGGATCAAATTGCAAAAGTTGGGAAGGTTCGGAATCCTTTGGGGACTCCTTAACCGATCGGCCATAGGGACAAAACAAGGAAAGAAAAACCAACTTGTTCACCAAGTTAGCTTGGAGTATATAAACAAGGCTAGGGTTTATTTTTCTAATCTTTTGTGCTCATTAGCTAAACCTAAAATTATTTTGTGTGTGTGTTTTGCTAAAACCGATCCGAACACCATTCATAGGTGTCGATCCTCTTTTCAAACATCAAGTTATTTGGTTTGATAAAACTAGCGTTACTTTAATTCGGTTTAAATGCGTGTGTGCAAACATAGTAATAACATCTTTTGTTATTATCTTGGATTGAATTACAAAAGGTGAGGGTAATTCACATAATCCTAACTAAATCAATTAGGGTTCATCCGTTGCTAGTTTGTGGATTTGATTCTTGTTAAGCTAGAATCAACAAAAGCTGCATATTAACATGTTAATTAATTATTCATTAATACATCCTATCGCTTCCATAATATTACTTTGATGTTTTGTGATTATTTATTTGAAAGTCTTGATATATAATTCCAACGGTGGCATCACGAGTCATTGGTTTTAATGAGTAATTAATTACATAAGCAGTAATAAAACAAATACTTGTATGTTGTTTGCTATGTTTATCTAGGGTTTATGTTTTATTTATGTTTTGGTGATTTTTTTTAATGAATGGGCGTTCCCTATTTTTTTTATGTCGACACATGTATAAAATTTTTAGGGTTTTCAAAATTGTTTGCTAACCTTATTAAAACCTAGAATTAACATTGATTACGTGATTAATTCATGAATAATTTGTTATGTGTCATGGAATTTTTTATATATGCGATCTTGTGACTTATTTGTATAAATTGTTATGATATCCATGATTATACATGCATGTTAGTCATGGATAAGTTGCTTTGATAATAGTTTAATTGTTGAGACATATTGTATTATGATAAATCTTGAATTGGGGAAGACTCCAATTATATATATTAATGAATCAATTATGTGCAATTTGGTATAATTTAATTAAGGGTTTCATGATCGATTTATCGATGTATGTGGTTCACTTTCTATGATAAGGTTTTAAAGGTACCATTTTGAGGGTCGTTTAAGTCCTTATTTGATCACTTTTGTATCCGTTATTGCTTAATATCGTTCCTTTTCACTTTTAGGTCTCGTGAAGGCAAAATCTTTGGAATGGCACTTATTTGGACGAAAAGGCGCGAATATATGAAGAAAATGGCCAAAGTCAAAATCGAGACACTCACGATTCTTTGAAAGTAGAAGCGGCGGCGTCGGTGCTATTGGCGGCGCCGTCCCAAAATTATTGTGACGATCGGGAACCCAAAACTCGTATTTTCAAGTGGCGGCGTCTAGTTGTGAAAGAGTAGGCCGTCGCTACTCGGGCGGCCTAGATGCAATCGAGACGGCGTCGAGAAGCGAAGAGGGCGGCGTCACGGACATAAGGTGGCGCCGTCGCAAGGTTAACGTGGCCAAGGCGAAACCACAATGGCGGCGACACGGCGGCGTCACTAAACATAAGGTGGCGCGTCGCAATTGTAATCTTATATATAGAATCCGAATTTTTCGGTCTTTGTGTGGAGAGTCTTTGGGTAAAACCTAAAACCGAACCTAAGGTGTCTTGTACGATATTTTAGGGTTTTAAACCTATCTTACATCAAGATAAGTCTTTACTTCATTAATTCAATTATGTCTTTGATTATTTGTGTGTATGCTTGCATGTTCTCCATGTCCGGCTAATTTATTTGTGTGTTTGCTTAGGAAGTATGAAACTTAATTATTGAATATTGATTGGTTGTTTCTTATCTTAGTTGATTAATGATCTAGTAATGCGATAGGTCATTCGTTGTGTATAATGCTTGATTCATCTTTGTGAACCTTAGAGTATAATTACGAGTAATTGTAGGCTAAACCATCAAAGCGCCTTAGAGTAGGGTTTATAATCTCTAGTGGGTTTGTAGACAAGACCCTTTGGTAAGTTCAAAGAGTTAGGGAGAAAGCATACCACAACTTTAGACACACAACACTAGGAATAAGGCGTGACACTCAACCATCAATAGGAGATAATTAAGGAGTAATACAAACTAAGTAAACACATCTTTAAACTATCATACGAGCACACATTAATTAGACATAGACTCCCACAACCTTAGTTTAGATAATTAGATAATAGTAGAGTAATCGGTGAAATACCAACCCCCAAATCCAATACCGAGATTCGTACCTTTCCATTTTCATAAAATATAAAAGATAAAAATAATCTTCCTCAACCTTAACCTTAGCGTAGTAACTCCTACTAGCATTCCTATTCCCTAGAGAGCGATATCAATACCGTGGCTTACCTAATTACTACACTACAGCGATTAGGTTCCTTTGCCTGGGGTGTTATAAAACTTGCTCGAAGAAAGGAAGTTCCTTTGACCCCGAGCGGCGTGTGGCGTTATCAAGTTTTAGGCGCGGCTGCGGGAATAGAATAGCTAGTTAGTAGTCCACCTCGTTTAGGTTTCTTTGCTGATTCCTATCAAGTAAACTTTTTCTCATTTTAGCTTTCTCTTGGTCTATCCCCTTCTTCGTGACCTTTGTTCGTAACCTCATCACTTTTCATCATGGAAGGTGATAACCCACTACCATTCATCAACCCACCACCAAATGACCCGCCAAGAGCCCGTACTCTTGGTGAATACTCGAGACCAAGCCACCTAGGCTATAGGAACACCATTGAGCTTCCGACCAAGCCCGAACTACGGCCTGCGATCCGGCACCATCCGGTTGGTGCAAAGCGGATGTGCATTCCATGGACTTCGTTCGAAGATCCAAATCGACATCGAGGATTTCCTCAAAATCGTCGATTCCATCGACCTTGATGCTACTACTCGGGAGACCACGCGCTGCGTCTCTTCCAATTCTCTCTCGGGACCAAGCTAGTAATTGGCTTGGCGACTTCCATGGCTCCATCTCAAGTTGGGATGATCTTACTTCTCGCTTCCTTGCTCAATTTTTCCCACGGGAGAACCACTAAGCTTAGGAATGACATCTTGATGTTCCAACAACGTCAAGGTGAATCTCTCTGAAGCATGGACCCGATTCAAGGACTTACTTCATAAAGTCCTCATCACGGCATTGATCTTTGGCTCCAGTCCAAATCTTTTATGATCATGTCAACTTCCCACTAAGCGATCCATTGACCAAGCGGCGGTGGAAAACTTAGTGATCTCACCGCGAAGAATCATGGGAAATAATAGAGGACCTCGCCCTCTATGACAGCGAAAGTTGGGATGACCCCGTGAGTGCCCAAAACCGTCAAGGCAATCTCCTTGCCTCCTCCCGACCGTGGGATGATCGAACTTGAAGATCAAGTTAAATTCCTCATGAGTTCCTACAAAATCCTAAGTCCTCACGACAAGTGAATCAAATCACTCTACCTTGTGAGTTATGCGGTGGTCCCCATGACACTCGTGATTGCACAAGGCTCTCGAACAAGCTTTGCGGACTCGCCTCCATACGTGCCGGCGGAGGCGGGAGAAGTGGTACACTTTCAAACCGAACAAAACAACTTAGGAAACTCATACAACCCCTCATGGAGAAATCACCCTAATCTTAAGTGGAACCAAAACTCAAGCACACCCCAAAGCTCATCTAGTTCGCCTAATAGGTTCAATTCTTCTAATCTGGGAACCCCACTAATCTTGAGGCAATTGCATCTAGATTTTGTCATCCCAAAACTCGATTGAATAAGCTTGAAGCCGATTTTAAGCAAAAACAAAGCGAGATGACAACCAAGCTTGATGCCCTCTTAAAAGCCTTCATGAGCGGGAAGTTGGAGCACTCCCAGTGATACCATTAAGAACCCAAAGTGAATTCGATTGCATCGACTTCATGTTCGAGTTCACCATGGGAGAGTGCACATCCATGCCCTCTCACCCAGCGGTTCACTCGGTAAATGCTATCAAAAGGGTTCCAAGTCATCCAAGAGATACCAAGGCCGGCACCTTTGGTAAAGCCTACTCTTGAGAAACCCGTCGACCAAGAATCAAACCTAGTTTAGAGGAGGTACAAGGAACTCCATCAAGAAAAACCGATTCTTGAAGTCTTAGCTCATGCACCTTATTATAATGCTTTAAAGAAAAATATGAGTTAGAACTTAGGCTTGGAAAACATGGGTCCGCCTTTGTGCGAAACAACTTACCTAAAGTTAGGCGATCCGGGCTATTCACTCTTCCGTGTAGACTTGGAACTTCCAAGCCACTCGATGCTCTAGCCGATTTAGGATCATGCATCAATCTCGTTCCGTTGTCCTTCATAGAAGCCTCAACCTAGGTAAAATTGAACCAACGAAACTATCTTAGGTCTAGCGGACGGTAGTATATACGTCCGGTAGGAATAATAAAGGACATGGTAGTACATGTAGGAGAGTTGACTCTTTTGGCCGACTTTCATGTACTAGACATGAATAAGGACCCGACATGCCCATTACTAGTTGGAAGAGGATTTTTAGCTACCGCTAGTGCCATCATCGATTGTAAGATGTCCAAAATAGTGGTAGGAGAGGGAGTGCTAGATCCGTTTACGATGTTAAAAGCATACATACTATAAGGATGAGGAAATCCCACAAGAGATAGGGTTGGATAGAGAGCCTTCTCGATATGGACCTTGGATTGATAAGAACATCATAGGCCCCAAAGACCTTTTTACCTAGATAAGGCCTTTGCTAGTGCGACAACTTTCAAGAACAAGAAATGGCTAGGGACATAGAAGTGAACCCGTTCGAGGGCCTTAGTATTTAGGAAGATGACCGAGTTCCTAGGAAGCTTGCCGTTAACCTTGTCATGAATAAGTGGATAGTTGAAATCCGAACACATGTGGAATTGGAATAGACCGCCTAGTGATGGTAATGGAAGGTGGCACATTAGGATACAAATCTATGATCCGATGGTGAGATGTTTGAAAAGGCATATTTAACGAGCGTACTACTAGGAACTTGAATGATAAGTTTGATCCTTACGACATTGTTGAGGATAGACTTACGTATATCGGTACGTAGGAGCACGACTATGAGTCTAGCTACAAGACTCTTAAATAAAGAAAAGCGCTTCGTGGGAGGCAACCCATGCTTAATTGTTTGCTTGTTAGTGTCATATATCTTTTATTAATTGTTTATCCTCATGTTTAAATTTGTAAAAATGCTTTATTTTGTTTTAACCTCGTCTTAATTGCATATAAAGGTATTTTACATAAGGGATAAGTGTAGGGAGGATTACACGTTTTCAAAAGCGTAAACATGAGAATAACAATTAACTAAAAGATATTTATGTTTGTTTGTTCGAGTCAAATGCTTGTATCGAGTCATAATGGATGTTTTGCGAAATTTTTCCAGTTCTAAAGATGTAAATTTTCGAATTTTTTCGAAAATCGCGAGACCGGTTTTGTCGGGATAACTTTGCGTCGTCGAGATTGCAACTGGCGGCGTCGGGAAGGAGTAAAACATCAGTTACTTTTTCTCGTTTTACGAGCTACTTATAAATTTTGGAATTTTCGGTCTTAATTTTCTTAGAAATTACGTAAACATCCATTCCACAAGCATTATATCCTAGTTTAAATCGAGTCTTATATATATTATTACCGCCGATTTTACTGCGAAGGTTTCGTTTGTTTTCTTCAAGTGTGCGGGTTTAGTTTGTCAAGAAGAAGTTACATAAGATTGGAAGGAGCTTTTCATAATAATTCTTCTTGAAAAGAGTTTAACCACCACTTTACGGATCTACCGAGCTAATCGGGGAGTATTAGTTTCTTTCGTTTTAATTACCTTCTTTTATCATAACTTTGATACTTTCGGGAACATTGGGGACAATGTTCGGTTTAAATGTAGGGAGGAAAATAAAGCGGGAACTTTGAAACTATGCTTATCCTTGACTATTTGCTTTGTCAATTGTGATTGTGTAATAAACCATGAGAAAATGTCGGTTAGGGTAATTTTGGCACCAAATTTAAAATTTTTATGACATATAGGGTGGGCCATTAGTCTTAACAAAAGCGTCTCACGGATAGGAAGTTGCATGACTAGCACAAAACCCTTTACCACCCAAATTCCACCAAAATGTGAGGATCGCCCTTAGATTAGTAGGAATTAAAGCATTCATCTTTAATGCTTAGAGTGTGAACCGGTAGTATATTAGATTCTAGAACTTGTTTTGTGATGCATTCGAGATCATAAGTGAGGCTACACTTGTGTAGTTAGGAATAACTAAATGATAAGAGGCATTAGGATAACCCTTGTTTGATACACGTAATATAATTACTTCTTCCACATCGGTTGAGTAATTCCCCACACCCTGCGTTGTACTCATCTTTAGTACACGATACCCTAGTTAACCCCTCGAGCCTATCCTTTTCGCGGTTCTCGTGATGTTTGGGTTTTCGGAATATCAATGAAAACATTGTTTACACCCCCCAAATATACACCCAAATCGCCTTAGCCTACCCTTATGCACTCACTTTTAGTGCAAATGTTTATTATCACCCTAAACCCTTAGTTCAATTATCTAGTTGCTTGCATAAGTTGCTAAGTCGAGTCATATCCTTTGTATCTGATTTTGGGATGATTGGGAATCATGGGAAAAGTTAAAGTTTATGAAATGACGGGAAGGGAACGTTAAATTCAAATTCCCTTTGTTTGCGTAATAATGTACCCCAAGTGTTTTGATCTTTTCAATTCGGGTCAAATTAGTGTTAGAGTAATAAAAACTCAAGTGTAGGGATATGCCTATAAATCCCTAGTATTTTGATGTTATCATAGAGGATGGTAGAGTAAAAGTGTATGAAAAAAAAAAAAAAAAAAAAAAAAAAAAAAAAAAAAAAAAAAAAAAAAAAAAAAAAAAAAAAAAAAAAAAAAAAAAAAAAAAAAAAAAAAAAAAAAAAACATACGGGCTACCATCCTACATCTATCCTTTAAATTTATGTTTGTTTATTTTAGTTATCTAGAGTTTAGAGTGTCGAGTCTTGGCTTAGCATACCATTCTTCATATGCATTTAACATAGAGATTTTGACTTACCACCACTAAATAGCCTATCCCACCAAACCCTTATTTCCCTACCGTAAGCCTAACGTTACAACCCTTTAAAGACCTCTTTGATAGTCTTTCCTAGGTGCTTCGTAAGCGATGGAGGTTTGATCTATTCTCAAGCCTATGGTAATCTATGTACTAGGACCGGTTAATGAGTGTTTATCTTCCATTTCCTATATTGTTATATTTCATATATACACCGAGAGAGATGTGTATCCAAACACCCCATGTGAGGTGCTAGTATGTAATTCCGTGCTTGTTATGACTTTCTTGGGGCTTATATGTGTTGTGGACCGTTTTGAATTAATGCTTCATGACCCCAACTTATAAATTAATTGGCTAAAAGCACATTTGCTTGAGGACAAGCAAATAACAAGTGTAGGGATATTTGATAAGGTTTTAAAGGTACCATTTTGAGGGTCGTTTAAGTCCTTATTTGATCACTTTTGTATCCGTTATTGCTTAATATCGTTCCTTTTCACTTTTAGGTCTCGTGAAGGCAAAATCTTTGGAATGGCACTTATTTGGACGAAAAGGCGAATATATGAAGAAAATGGCCAAAGTCAAAATCGAGACACTCACGATTCTTTGAAAGTAGAAAGCGGCGGCGTCGGTGCTATTGGCGGCGCGTCCCAAAATATTGTGACGATCGGAACCCAAAACTCGTATTTTCAAGTGGCGGCGTCTAGTTGTGAAAGAGTAGGCCGTCGCTACTCGGGCGGCCTAGATGCAATCGAGACGGCGTCGAAAGCGAAGAGGCGGCGTCACGGACATAAGGTGGCGCCGTCGCAAGGTTAACGTGGCCAAGGCGAAACCACAATGGCGGCGACACGGCGGCGTCACTAAACATAAGGTGGCGCGTCGCAATTGTAATCTTATATATAGAATCCGAATTTTTCGGTCTTTGTGTGGAGAGTCTTTGGGTAAAACCTAAAACCGAACCTAAGGTGTCTTGTACGATATTTTAGGGTTTTAAACCTATCTTACATCAAGATAAGTCTTTACTTCATTAATTCAATTATGTCTTTGATTATTTGTGTGTATGCTTGCATGTTCTCCATGTCCGGCTAATTTATTTGTGTGTTTGCTTAGGAAGTATGAAACTTAATTATTGAATATTGATTGGTTGTTTCTTATCTTAGTTGATTAATGATCTAGTAATGCGATAGGTCATTCGTTGTGTATAATGCTTGATTCATCTTTGTGAACCTTAGAGTATAATTACGAGTAATTGTAGGCTAAACCATCAAAAAGCGCCTTAGAGTAGGGTTTATAATCTCTAGTGGGTTTGTAGACAAGACCCTTTGGTAAGTTAGAAGAGTTAGGGAGAAAGCATACCTACAACTTTAGACACACAAGCAACTAGGAATAAGGCGTGACACTCAACCATCAATAGGAGATAATTAAGGAGTAATACAAACTAAGTAAACACATCTTTAAACTATCATACGAGCACACATTAATTAGACATAGACTCCCACAACCTTAGTTTAGATAATTAGATAATAGTAGAGTAATCGGTGAAATACCAACCCCCAATCCAATACCGAGATTCGTACCTTTCCATTTTCATAAAATATAAAAGATAAAAATAATCTTCCTCAACCTTAACCTTAGCGTAGTAACTCCTACTAGCATTCCTATTCCCAGAGAGCGATATCAATACCGTGGCTTACCCTAATTACTACACTACAGCGATTAGGTTCCTTTGCCTGGGGTGTTATAAAACTTGCTCGAAGAAAGGAAGTTCCTTTGACCCCGAGCAGCGTGTGGCGTTATCAATGAGAGTACTTGGCTAGATTGTGATGGAGAGGTAAATCTCTATGTAAAGTGAGACCTTACATGGACATATTTGCGAGTTCTTTAAGTTAGACACTTAAGTTGAGTAGGAAGTGAGACTTGGACTCAATGGCATAAGATGGGATGAAACATGTTTATATTTGCAATAGCGTTGGAAAATATAAATCCATAATGATCTAGGAGTTGGAAATTGTTTGCCAATTAATGTTCGATGATTACCTTATTATATCGTTCGTTGCTAGCGGATCAAGCGATGTAATGAACCTATGATAATTTGGATCCTAGTTTTTGAGAAAAATATATGGTTATATGTTTATATTACCGTTGGGTATATTTTATTTTCTTGAAAAATTGTATTATCGAAAATACTAATACTTGAACTTTTTACGTAGAAATGGCTCAAAATAACGATAACACTAACCTCGCACTAAATTATCGTTCAAAAGCTTTTGATCGAGAAAAGTTGGTGGCTCTAAGAATTTCAATGATTGGCACACTCTTTGATAATTGTATGTAGAGTTCTTGACCGTATGAAATATCTTTATGAACCTTGCCTGTGAACCAAGCGGTCTGAAGCTACTCAAGCTCAAAGGGCAGTGGAAGCTGAGTATAAGCGTCATAATGATGTGGCTTGTCTTATGTTGGGAACAATGGAATATGCTCTTCAAAGCGATTCGAACATTATTTCCCATATAATATGCTCAATGAACTTGAACTATGTTTGAGAAACCATGCCGTCGAGTTTATGACTTGACCGATGCGTTACAGTTGTAAGCGGGGAGAGGTAAACCGTAAGTGCTCATGTCTTTGAAATGAAAGGTTACATGGACCGACTTAAAGCACTTGGCAAAACTTATGATGATGACATGGTGTGAATCGATTAATCGATCCATTAACAAGGATTTTAATGGTTTTGTCGAGAAATTTCAATATGCATGCGTGGGGAAGGCGATTCTTGACCTACATGCATTGCTTATTGATTATGAGAAAGGGTTGCCTCAAAGGTTCCCTCGCCCGGTACTTGCTATTCAAAGGAAGAATTAATAAGCCAAAACGCGTGCGAACAACAAGAAGGGGAAGGGTAAGGAAAGGTTGACAAAAGCAAGCGGTGATGGCCTATCAACCTCAACCCAGAAGAACCCTACTCCTAGGAAGGATAATCCTAAAAGGATCAAGCATGCCACCACTTTAAGGCGTTGGGCATTGGAAGAAAGCGTGCTCTCTATCTTGATGAATTGCGGGCAAATAAGATGAAGTATGAAGGGTCTGCGGTAGCGGTATACAGTAATTTATTGTCATTGAATTATTTACTCTAAATCATAATAATTCTGGGTATATGATCTTTGGTATGTGGTATTCACATTTGTAATACTGCTGCGGGGTTTAGAGTGGAAAGGAAGCTTGCCTATGGGGCAATATCACTTGCGTGGGAAATGGCGCACATGCATTTGTTGAAACCATAAGAGCGTTTAGTTTAGTATTGCCTTGGGCTTAATCTTGTTATTGAACAATTGTCATTCGCACCTTCTATAATTAGAGGTGTTGTTTCCTTTTCGATTTTGTTGGATGATGGTTTTACTCATACTATTTCACGTAATGGAATTGATGTTTCTTTAAATGGTGTATTTTATTTTAAAGCAATTCTTTGTGAATGGTGTGTTTGAAATTGATGTGATTGGAAATGAATCTAACAATAATAATAATTCAATGTTTAGCATTAACAAGAAGATAAAGTTAGACTTGAATTCTTCTTATCTTTGGCATTGTAGACTTGCTCATATAAGCAAGGCTCGCATGCATAAAACTGCAACAAGAAGGGCTTTTGCAAAATATCAATGATGAATCATTTGATAAATGTGAGTCATGCATATCTAGGAAGATGACTAAGAAACCTTTTCATAGCAATATGGAGGGCTTACGATCTACTTAGTCTTATTCATCTTGATGTGTGTGGACCACTTAGACATGTGTCAAAGAGAGGTGCTAGCTACTTAACCTTCTTGATGATTTCGGCCGTTATGGTTATGTTTATTTATTAAGCATAAACATGAGGTGTTTGAAACATTTAAGGTTTTCAAAATTGAAGTAGAGCGCAATTGGGAAAGAAGATTAAAGCTCTTGATCCGATGGAGGAGGCGAGTATCTAAGCCAAGAGTTTAAAGATTACTTAGGCGAGAATGGAATTGTCGAGAATCTCACTTCTCCATATACTCCACAACAAAATGGTGTATCACGAGAGAAGAAATCGTACATTGTTGGACATGATCGATCTATGTTTAATCTTACCACTCTACCTTTATCCTTTTGGGATTATGCTTTGGAATCTGTTGTTCGTATTCTAAATATGGTTCCCACAAAGAAGGTTGATAAGACACCATATGAAATATGGCATGGTAAAGCTCTAACTTTGTCTTATTTAAAGGTGCAGGGTTGCGGGCGTATGTTAAGCGTGACTCGGCGGATAAACTCAACAAAGATCGTAAAGTGTATCTTCGTATGATACCCTAAAGGAAACTATGGGTTACTACTTTTACTATCAAGCTGAAAATAAAGTAATTGTTGATAGGTATGGAGATTTTCTTGAAAGAGATCTCGTATCTCAAGAATTGATGGGAGAGTTTATGATCGGAAGATGATCATGAAGATGCATTACCTACGAAAACACTAACGTACTTCCGGTGAGCACGATAGTGCGGGTCCTCCACGGAAGTTGAAGTGATTCCGTTAAATAGATCCGTAAGGAATATCGTGCACTGACGTCTATGTCTTAACGTGAGGTTGAGGAAACTATGTTAGGAGATCTTGGAGAGCCTACTAGTTATAAAGCGCCATGGCAAGTCGACAAGGCTAAATGGCGGTTGCAATGAATGAAATGCAATCCATGAGAGAAAATGAAGTGCAGGTAGAGGTTGACTTACCTCCAAGCGCCTCGGTGGTTGGGGTAAGTGGCTCTATAAGATTAAGACCGACATGGATGGCAATGTACACATCTATAAAGCTCGTCTAGTTGCGCATGGTTTTACTCAAACTTATGGCATTGATTACGAGGAGACCTTTTCTCCTGTGGCGGACGTTAGAGCTATTAAATTCTCATAGCTATAGCGACATACTATGATTATGAGATATGGCAAATGGATGTCAAAACCGCCTTCTTAAATGGTCGCTTAGATGAAGACATCTATATGAAGCAACTGAGAGGGTTCGTGAATCCACAATTTCCAAACCGTGTATGCAAACTTCAAAGGTCCATTTATGGATTGAAGCAAGCATCAAGGCAATGGAATAAAAGATTTGATGAAGAAATCAAAAGGTATGGATTTATTCAAAATCTTGATGAGCCATGTGTATATCACAAAGTTAGTGGGAGTGATGTAATTTTCCTAATTCTTTATGTCGATGACATATTAATTATGGGAAAAGACATTCCAAGTTTGCAAAGTGTTAAGGCATATCTTGGGAAGTGTTTTTCTATGAAGGATTTAGGAGAAATTTGCATACATTAAGGAATCAAGATCTACCGAGATAGGTCAAAGCGGTTAATTGGTTTAAGTCAAAGCGCTTACATTGATAAAATATTGAAGAGATTCGATATGCAAAATTCCAAGAAAGGATATTTGCCAATGGAAGTAAAGCATGGCTTATGTAGCGATATGTGTGCAACACACACTTGAGGTGGCACGCATGAGAAAGTTCCTTATCCTTGGTGTAGGATCTATTATGTATCTTGTGAGATGCGCAAGGCGGATGTGGCGTTCGCTCAAAACATGACCGATCGATATCAACGAATCGGGTGAACTTCCTTTGGATTCTTTGTTAAGCATATTCTAAAGTATCTTAGAAATACTAAAGATATGTTTTTAGTGTATGGTGGAAATCCGAGACCGCGAGCTTGGTGTTATAGGTTCTTGTGATGCGTCTGGCGGTGTGATAAAGATGATACGAAGTCTCAGACGGGTTATGTCTTTGTCATCAATGGAGGCGCGATTGATTGGAAGAGCAAGAAGCGATACAACGATGCGATGTCTGCGGCGAGGCGAATACATAAATTGCTTGAAGCTGCAATGGAGGTATTTGGATTAGGAAATTCATTTCGGGGCTTGGTGTTATGCCTTGATTGAATCGCCTATTGATATGTATTGTGACAATTCTGCGCAATCATATTTGCCAATGAACACAGGTCATGAAGGGCACGGACATTTTCTCTAAGTATCACTATGTTCGGGAACAAGTCCGGAAGGTGAAATAAATCTCGAAAGTTCACACGAGATGATAACTTAGTGATCCATTCACTAAGGCTTTAGCTAAAGACAAGCTTGTAGGACTTGCCAATGGAATTGGACTTCGTTTAGCTAATAGTTTCATGCATAAGCTGTGATTAGTATTTGGATAAAGGATATTGTAAAACATTTATTATTTTGATGAAATAAAGTTTGGATTATGTTTATTTTCATTTATAATATTGTTGTCCTATATTTGCATGTTTAATCAGTGAGTAACTAAGTTATTCTAAATGTCCATTGTCGATTAATGATATGGGAGTATCATTAAACTAAGACAAATCGAGAGATGTGGTAGAATATACTTGAAAGTATATTGATGAGAATGCATACCAATTTCACATGATATTCAATGAATTGAATATAGGACTTATCGACTACATAATTTACTTTGTGGATATTGTTATAAGTAAATTATGAATAGTTATCCTCGGACTTGAGATACGGATAAGTGTCATGAATGTAGTGCATTTACGTGGAGCAACTTAATGCTATCGTGGCTGGTAGTCATAAGGGTTGTTTTCGAAATGTTACAAAGTTTGTGGGTTATTCTTGTAGTCAAGATAGAATTTGTTCCTTCAATTTATTTGGAGTTTAATCTTCTTGGGCCCTCGTAGGGTTGACAAGATGTTTGTCTTGGCCATTTAAATCTCCCTAAATATGTTTAGATGATTCGGTAATCTTGGTCAATCATTTACAAGCGAAAAGCAGAATAGTTATATAAAGAATGACTTAATTCCATATCTTTATTTAACATGGTATTAGAAACAAAGGATAATAATAATGAGAAATCATTAAAAGGTTTTCGAGAGCCTTGCTCGAGTTGTACTAGAGGCATCGAAGTGTTGCTAGGCGCTAACGAATGTGATCACTCTATTAAGATATATCCAAGTGGGGCTGTTGGTTTTATGGATATAAATTAGTAGGCGTGAGTTAGGATCGAACTCGAGACTATGGGATTGCACACTTTCGTATGAGAATTTAAAGTTAATAATTAAATATAAATGTTGTATTTATTTATTTATTAAGCGATATAACTAACGGACGTTAAGTAATTAATGTAATGGACTAACGGTCGTTAAATGTTTATGGAAAAGGATCAAATTGCAAAAGTTGGGAAGGTTCCGGAATCCCTTTGGGGACTCCTTAACCGATCGGCCATAGGGACAAAACAAGGAAAGAAAAACCAACTTGTTCACCAAGTTAGCTTGGGTATATAAACAAGGCTAGGGGTTTTATTTTTCTAATCTCTTGTGCTCATTAGCTAAACCTAAAATTGTTTTGTGTGTGTGTTTTGCTAAAACCGGTCGAACACCATTCATAGGTGTCGATCCACTCTTTTCCAAACATCAAGTTATTTGGTTTGATAAAAACTAGCGTTACTTTAATTCGGTTTAGTACGTGTGTACAAGAACATAGTAATAACATACTTTTGTTATTATCTTGGATTGAATTACAAAAGGTAAGGGTAATTCACATAATCCTAACTAAATCAAATTAGGGTTCATCCGTTGCTAGTTTGTGGATTTGATTCTTGTTCGGCTAGAATCAACAAAAGTGCGCATATTCTTTTATGTTAATTAATTATTCATTAATACATCCTATCGCTTCCATAATATTACTTTGATGTTTTGTGATTATTTATTTGAATGTCTTGATATATAATTCCAACAGTGACTCCATCAGCTTGTGGCTCGATTTCATGGTTACCTTCGATGACCATCATAGGTACTCTAGAGATCAGAGGCTCCATGAACCTGGACTTTAGATATAGTATTTGTGTCAAATTGACAAATTGTTGTAGGGTTGTAGAATCTTAGCATTCAATGTAAGATATGCTCAAACTGTTGATTGGTTGACTTGGATTACATTTATCTCTGACAGGTCAAACGGGTAAAATCACAAAAGAGGTATAGCTGAAATAAAACGGGTTAAATGGGTAAAAGACTCCCAAAATGTACTTATAAGCTTTAATGCATACGACCTCCAAGATATATACGGACTTGACGGAACCCATTTGAACCGTTACGTCCATTGACGGCCTATTTTTTTCTGAGCCGTTTGGGGCTAACCCATTAAACAAGTTCAACCAGTTGACCAAGCTTATCTGAGTTAGAATTTACCTTCCCATCCATCCCAGCAGGGTTGATCGTTCACGAATAGGCATCAGAAATGCACAAGAAAACATGATGCACCTTAGCCACGGTAGTAAGGTCTTGATTGGCATAACTCAAGTCTCAACCATTAGAATCATAGATGGATCATTTTCAATCAAATGATCAATAGTGCTAATATATTATTTGTGAGTCTAAGGTCCCCAACAAGCGCAATTTCACGAGGATATGTGTTTGGGCTCGGAAATAGTAGCGTTTCAAAAGCACGCTCGTCACTCATTCTTTGGAATAGAAGCTGTCTCCACATTTGTAGTAATATTTTGAACCGGGTTCAAGACCTACATTACATAAATCTACAACTATTAATACTAAAGTACTAATAGCAAAATTTAAGATGATGAATACTTACCATCAATCTTGGCGTGATGAATGATTCACGAAGTATAATTGAGAAGTCCTTGAATGGGTAAACCGATTATAAATCATTTGAAACCCCATTTCGTTTCTTTGTATAATTTCCACTATTTTCGCCATACCACACCTCACTAGCAATTGTAGATGGATCAAGTGGCGTCACATTCTTCCCAATCTGTGCATCCCTTTTACAATAACAACAAGGTGTTTAGCATTTTGTTTTAAACGTTATAATGTACACCAACAACATACCCAATCCCGCCGGGGCTCCAGCAAGTGTAGTGTGAGGGTGAGAGAGCTCAGAATATAATGCAAGTGAGAAAGTGTGCAATAACAAGGATGAAGAGACTAAAGACAGAATACGAAAAACAAGCAAGCAAGCATACGGGAAAATAGACATAAAAACAACAAAAGAACTAAACAGAAATAGACAAAAACGTCATAACGTGATATGGCTAATTACAATCACAAACACAATCACATAATCAGCCGTAACACACGAGCAGACGAGCTGCAAGGAGATAGCGTTTGGATATTCTTTTGATGTTTAAAGTTGTGCTAATTAGATAACGAGTTGTCTTAACCCATACACTGTAACAACTTTATAATAGGCCGCCCAACTACGTGTATGCATCTGGTTTTTACATATAAAAATTCAGCCTAAAACACGTTGGATGACGAAAATACCTATGATATCTTTCTAGAGCACAATATACAGCTAATTACATTTCTATTTATTTAATATAGATCTACCAAAATTTTAGCGGCATAATCATACTTAGGTCATATACGCACACTCTAAACACTCACTAACTTATGAAACTAATCAGGATCACTTTTGTTACGAAACACACTACTCTAAGCAGAACTACAAAAGATCCAAAACTACTTATTTGATCCCTATATTTCTACACCAATCATTATAAACTAAGCATAACACAATAATAAGATAATCACTTTCAAAGCCCAGCCTTGAAACCAACTCTCTAGTCTAGTCTCATAACCACATTAAACTAAGCAAATAAATTAACCATACCGGTGATCCAAGAAATCCATAGAATCTCTGGATGAAAGTGCCAAAGCAATCTTTCGGGAAAATTTGAAGTCACATTCTTCCTTAACCTTGTATGATTCATGGGCGAGTCATCACTACCCAATCTAAGCAACTTGTCGAATTTTAGTCAACGGCAAGGTCCATCCAATGTAGTAGGTATATGACTAGAAACACTCACCACTATCATCATGATCATGATCATAGTTAAGGATTTCATAATACTAATTAGATAACGAGTTGTCTTAACCCGTACAATATAACAACTCTATAATAGGCCACCCAAGTACGTGTTTGCGTCTGGTTTTTGCATATAAAAATTCAGCCTAAAACATGTTGGACGACGAAATAACCTTTGATATCTTTCTAGAGCACAATATACAATTAATTACATTTCTCTTTTTTAAATATAGATCTACCAAAATTTTAGCGGCATTATCATACAGAGGTAATACGGAGTATACGGGCTTGTTTGTTGAAATATTGTATTAAGTCATCTTTAAATAAAAGATTGACTTAATGCAGAAATCCTCAGTGTTATCACGTTATACATTCAGTTATCTTTCTCTATTAAGGCTTACGACTACTCTAAACGGAACTAAAGAAGATTCAAAATACTTTCTTTGATCCCCTACACTAATCACTATAACTAAGTATAACGCGATAATCAGATAATCACTTTCAAAACACAACGCGTAAAATAACCATTTAATTAGTCTCATAACCACATAAAACTAAGCAAATAAATAAACCATACCAGTGATCCAAGAAAACCACATTGAGTCTACAGATGAAAGTGCCAAAGCAATCTGCTCCGGAAAATTTGAAGTCACATTCTTCCTTAACCTTGTATGATTCATGGGCAAGTCATCACTACCCAATCTAAGCAACTTGTCGAATTTTCGAGTCACTGGCTTAAAAGGTCCATCCAATGTAGTAGGTATTGTTGGTTTTATGGATATAAATTAGTAGACGTGAGTTAGGATCGAACTCGAGACCACGGGATTGCACACTTTACGTATGAGAATTAAAGTTAAATAATTAAATATAAATGTTGTATTTATTTATTAATTAAACGAAATAACTAACGGACGTTAAGTAATTAATGTAATGGACTAACGGGCGTTAAATGTATTTGGAAAAGGACTAGATTGCAAAGTTTGGGAAGGTTCCGGAATCCCTTGGGGATACCCACAACCGTTCGGCCAAGAGGAATGGAAATCCAACCCAACTCAAACTCAAACTTGTTCACCAAGTTTAGTTTAGTATATATACAAGGCTAGGGGTCTTGTGTTTTGCATCTCTTGTACTCGTAAGCTTAAACCTAAATTGTTTTTGTGTGTTTCTTGCTTCAAACGATCGTACACCCCTTCATAGGTGTCGATCCACTTCTTTTTCCACAACAAGTTATTTGGTTTAATAAAACTAGCATTACTTTAATTCGGTTTAGTACGTGTGTACAAGAAAGTGGTACTAACACAATATTGTTAGTATTCTTGGATTGAATTACAAAACCGTAAGGGGTAATTCACATAATCCTAATTAAATAAAATTAGGGTTCTTCCATTGCTAGTTGGTGGATTTGATTCTTGTTCGGCTAGAATCAAGTAAGTCATATATTCTTCTTATGTTAATTAATTATTAGTTAATAAATCATATACGCTTCGCATGTATACTTTGATGTTTTGTGATTATTTATTGAATGTCATGTTATCTAATTCCAACGGTGGCATCACGAGTCATTGGTTTTAATGAGTAATTAATTACATAAGCGTAATAAAACAAATAATTGTATGTTGTTTGATATGGTTAATCTAGGGTTTATGTTTTATTTTTTTTTCGATTTAATTTTAATTGGGCGTACCCATTATTTTTAAGTTGACATGTAAATTTTTTTAGGGTTTTGAAAATTGTTTGCTAACCTTATCGAAACCTAGAATTAATATATGTTTCGTGATTAATTCATGAATAATTGTTATGTGACATGGGATTATTGATATGCGATCTTGTGACTATTTGTATAATTGTTATGATATATCCATGATGATACATGCATGTTTGTCATGGATAGTTGCTTTGATAATTGTTTAATTGTTAAGATATATTTATTCGATAAATCTTGAATTGGGAAGACTCAATTATATATATTAATGAATAAATTATGTGCAATTTGGTATATTATTAATTATGGGTTTACATGATCGATTCATCGATGTATGTGGCTCACTTTCAATTGAGAGGTGAAAGCCCTAATTAATATATACATTAATTTAACCTAGACATTGATTATTAATAGGGTTTTATCGAATAAGTTGCATGTGGCTACTTGTTTACACGTATTAAATTGTTTATTATGCGCATTGTTTTAGTTGTTTATTTTTATTTGTTTACTTGTTTGTTTATTATGTTAGGCAGGTTTTAAGCAAAGGGTAATTTTGAATAGAAAAATAATCTGGATTAAACAATGGTAAAATTGATTTGTTTTGGAAGAGTTAAGTTTTCAATAGTTTAATTGATTGATGATTTTGGTACAAATGGTTAGAGCAGCTCACCCACTAGAACAAACTATAAAGGGGTTAATAAAGAAGTGCGCACGATCACACTGAAAGGATGTCTAAGGTTATGCTTTTGCGCTTACTTGGTCCTCTGCCCCCTGTGAGTTCGATTGGAGCTACTTAGTAAGCCATAAATGTACAAACTCATCTTAAGGGCGAATTAGTTTTAATTCCATGCGCCACTTCGGTGGTAATTACCTGACACACTAAGTGTTTATAATTATGCAAAAGTACGGTATAATGGACGATAATTAACGCTAAATTCCTTGATTGGTGAACTCAATGCCTCAAATCAAAACTTTGATAATTTGATCTTTATGAATTGGTAATAAAAAGTTTTTACTTTTTATTAAATTTATGCTACAAGATGAGTGCATGACATCTTTGTACATATTTGATTTGACAACATAAAATCAAAACTAGTACCCTTTTTTAAATTAAGTTATATGCCATCTAATTAAAGGGACACTTGAAGTTGCAATTTACGTCATGACAGTACTTGGCTAGATTGTAATGGAGAGGTAAATCTCTATGTAAAGTCAGACCTTACATGGACATATTTGCAGTTCTTTAAGTTAGACACTTAAGTTGAGTAGGAAGTGAGAACTGGACTCATGGCATAAGATGGGATGAAACATGTTTATATATTTGCAATAGTGTTGGAAAATATAAATCCCATAATGATCTAGGAGTTGGAAATTGTTTGCCAATTAATGTTCGACAGATTACTTTATTATATGATTTCGTTTCTAGCAGATCAACTGATGTAATGAACCTATGATAATTTGGATCCTAGTTTTCGAGAAAATTATATGGTTATATGTTTATATTACCGTTGGGTATATTTTATTTTCTTGAAAAATTGTATTATCGAAAATACTAATACTTGAACTTTTTACGTAGAAATGGCTCAAAATAACGATAACACTAACATCGCACTAAGTTCTGCGTTCAAAAACTTTTGATCGAGAAAAGTTGGTAGCTCAAAGAATTTCAATGATTGGAACCGCTCTTTGAGAATTATCATAGAGTTCTTGACGGTTGAAATACCTTTATGAACCTTGTCTCTTGAACCAACCGGACCTCACTACTCAAAGTCGAAAAGGACGCTTAGCAAATTGAGTATAAGCTTCATAATAATGTGGCTTGTCTTATGTTGGGAACGATGGAATCGCTCTTCAAAAGCGATTCAAAACTATTTCCCATATAATATGCTCAATGAACTTGAACTATGTTTGAGAAACCATTTCTTTGTCAAGATTTATGACATGACCGACGCATTACGGTTGTAGGCGGGGAGAGGGTAACCCGTAAGTGCTCATGTATTGGAAATGAAAGGTTACATGGACCAATTAAAGGCACTTGGAAAAACTTATGATGATGACATGGTGTGAATCGATTAATAGATCCATTAACAAGGATTTTAATGGTTTTGTTAGAAACTTCAATATGCCTTTGCGTGGGAAGGCGATTCTTGACCTACACGCATTGCTTATTGATTATTAAAAGGTTACCTCAAAGGTTTGACTTCCTAGGTACTTGCTATTCGGGGTGGAAGGATAAATAAGCCAAAACCGCGTCACGAACAACAAGAAGGTGAAGGAAAAGGGAAAGTTGATAAGGGTAAACAAGTTATGGCCTATCAACCATAACCCAAGTACCCTACTCATAGGAAGGAATATCCTAAAAGGATCAAGCATGCCACCACTGTAAGGCGTTGGGCATTGGAAGAAAGCGTGCTCTCTATCTTGATGAATGCGGGTAAATAAAATGAAATCTGAAGGGTCCTCGGGCAGGTTCTTACAGTAATTTATTGTCATTGAATTATTTACTCTAAATCATAAAAATTCACGGTATATGATCTTGGATGTGGTATTCATTTGTAATACACTCTGGGGTTTAGAGTGGAAAGGAAGGCGGCCTATGGGGCAATATCGCATGTGGAAAATGGCGCACATGCATTTGTTGAAGCTCATAGGAATGTTTAGTTTAGTATTGCCTTGAACTTAGTACGTTATTGAACAATTGTCATTCGCACCTTCTATAATTAGATGTGTTGTTTCCTTTTAGGTTTGTTGGAAGATGGTTTTACTCATACTATTTCACGTAATGGAATTTCATTTCTTTGAATGGTGTATTTTATTTTAATGCGATTCTTGTGAATGGTGTGTTTGAAATTGATGTGATTGGAAATGAATCTAACAAATATAATAATTGATGTTTAGCATCAATAAGAAGATAAAGTTGGACTTGAATTCTTCTTATCTTTGGCATTGTAGACTTGCTCATATAGGCAAGGCTCGCATGCATAAATTTTGCAACAAGAAGGGCTTTTGCAAAATATCAATATTGAATCATTTGATAAATGTGAGTCATGCATATCCGGGAAGATGAAAAGAAACCTTTTCATAGCAATATGGAGGGCTTCGATCTACTTGGTCTTATTCATCTTGATGTGTGTGGACCACTTAGACATGTGTCAAAGAGAGGTGCTAGCTACTTCTTAACCTTCTTGATGATTTCAACCATTATGGTTATGTTTATTTACTTAAGCATAAACATGAGGTGTTTGAAACATTTAAGGTTTTCAAAGTGATAGAGCTGCAATTGGGAAAGAAGCTTAAAGCTCTTGATCCGATAGAGGAGGCGAGTATCTAAGCCAAGAGTTTAAAGATTACTTAGGCGAGAATGGAATTGTCCGAATCTCACTTCTCCATATACTCCACAACAAAATGGTGTATCCGAGAGAAGAAATCGTACATTGTTGGACATGATACGATCTATGTTTAATCTTACCACTCTACCTTTATCCTTTTGGGATTATGCTTTAGAATCATTGTTAGCATTCTAAATATGGTTCCCACTAAGAAGGTTGATAAGACACCATATGAAATATGGCATGGTAAAACTCTAACTTTGTCTTATTTAAAGGTGCGGGGTTGCGGGCGTATGTTAGGCGTGACTCAAACAAAGATCCGTAAAGTGTATCTTCGTAGGATACCCTAAGGAAACTATGGGTTACTACTTCTATTATCTAGCGAAAATAAAGTAATTGTTGCTAGGTATGGAGATTTTCTTGAAAGAGATCTCGTATCTCAAGAATTCGATGGGAGAGTTTATGATGCGGAAGATGATCAAGAAGATGCATTACCTTACGAAAACACTAACGTACTTCGGTGGAACACGATAGTGGGGTCCTCCACGGAAGTTGAAGTGATTCCGTTAAATGATCCGTAAGGACTACGCGTGCACTGACGTCTATGTCTTAACGTAGAGGTTGAGGAAACTATTTTAGGAGATCTTTGAGAGCCTACTAGTTATAAAGCTGCCATGGCAAGTTGCAATGAATGGGGAAATGCAATCCATGAGAGAAAATGAAGTCTGGGAAGAGGTCGATTTACCTCCAAACGCCAAGGTGGTTGGAAGTAAATGGCTCTATAAAATTAAGATTGACATGGATGGCAATATACACGTCTATAAAGCTCGTCTAGTTGCGCAAGGTTTTACTCAAACTTATGGCATTGATTACGAGGAGACCTTTTCTCTGTAGCGGACATTAGAGCTATTAGAATTCTCATAGCTATAGCGACATACTATGACTATGAGATATGGCAAATGGATGTCAAAACCGCCTTCTTAAATGGTCGCTTAGATGAAGACATCTATATGAAGCAACTGAGGGGTTCGTGAATCCACAATTTCAAACCGTGTATGCAAACTTCAAAGGTCCATTTATGGATTGAAGCAAGCATCAAGGCAATGGAATAAGAGATTTGATAAAGAAATCAAAAGGTATGGATTTATTCAAAATCTTGATGAGCCATGTGTATATCACAAAGTTAGTGGGAGTGATGTAATTTTCCTAATTCTTTATGTCGATGACATATTAATTATGGGAAAAGACATTCCAAGTTTGCAAAGTGTTAAGGCATATCTTGGGAAGTGTTTTTCGTGAAGGATTTAGGAGAAGCTGCATACATTCTGGGAATCAAGATCTACCGAGATAGGTCAAAGCGGTTAATTGGTTTAAGTCAAAGTGCTTACATTGATAAAATATGGAAGAGATTCAATATGCAAAATTCCAAGAAAGGATATTTGCCGATGGAAGTAAAGCATGGCTTATGTAGCGATATGTGTGCTTCACACTGCTGAGGTGGCACGCATGCGAAAGTTCCTTATGCTTGATGGGCGGATCTATTATGTATCTTTGTGAGATGCACAAGGCCGGATGTGGCGTTCGCTCGAACATGACGATCGATATCAACGAATCCGGTGAACTTCATTTGATCGGCATTAAACATATTCTAAAGTATCTTAGGAATCGAAGATATGTTTTAGTGTATGGTGGAAATCGGACACGAGCTTGGTGTTCTGAGTTCTTGTGATGCGTCTGGCGGTGTGATAAAGATGATCTGAAGTCTCGGACGGGTTATGTCTTTGTCATCAATTGAGAGCGATTGATTGGAAGAGCAAGAAGCGGACTCTGACAGCGTATAAAATTGGATAAAAGTATAAAATGGATAAATAAAAGTGGCGAAAACTTAATAAAACGAACAAAAATGTATGTAAAATGTATATGAAAAATAGTGACGCAAATGCAATTTTCGCTAACCCATAGAGACCATTTATGTAATTTACTCTAAGGACGGTGGATGCAATTTTTGCAAACTCAATAAGGTAAAATAGTCATCACAGGTTTTTCACTACACACATAAAGACAAAAATGTCAATATTAATATTCACATAAAGATAAGATGTCAAAATTAATACTCAAAAGAGTCTTTTTTTTTTTGGCTAATTAGAAGAGTATTTTTAACAAGTATAATGCTTTTTAAAGGTATTATCCCTAGATTGAATCATGGTTTGAAAAACAAAACCATAAATACATCATTGAGCGATATTTTTCACTATAGTTTTTACATTAAGTTCGGCCTACCTTAATTTAAAATCCTAGCTCCGCCCCTAGTCTAAGAGATCCAATGAGAAGTACATTAAAGTAAGAAGTGGTGAAAAGTGACTATAACAACACCTTTGAGATGCATCGACGTGAATCAAATGCATTTGTATTCATTTAGATGCACCCCTTGAGCTTTAAAAGTTATTGTGAAGAAAATGATGAAGTTGATTTTTATGATTCCACCACCTGTAGAGGAACAAAATAAAAAAGAAATCATGAAATACAACGTATACGCATTTAAATAAAAGCTAGATTACACATTATGATGCATTTAAGATAATAAAGATGCATCTAATTTAAGTCGGTGCATTCTATATATACGGTTATAATCTATATCTATATCTATACTACTTTATAATGCATTTAGGACTTCCTATAAAAGGAAGTGTTAAAATGTATAAGACAACACACTTGCTAATAGTAGAAAATTGAGTTACATATAAAGAATTAAGTGTCTTAAATTTATAAAATAAAGTTACATATGAAGAATTAAGTGTCATAAATTTGTAAAATAAAGTTATATATGAAGAATTACGTGTCTTAAATATTTACAATTAATTTCATGTGAAGAATTAAGTGACTTAAATTTGTATATGGTGCGTAAATGACTTTGCATTGAGCTTTAAATTGCTTAGAAAATTCACTAAAAAAACTATTAAATGTCATCTTCATGATTTGCTAGAATATAAAAGGTATTGCCTCCACTGCATAAGACCAAATCTATGAGATTCGCGACCGTGATGAATGATGCGAGAAAATTTAAAACTACATATATATTAAACACGGTTTGGTATGGGTAACCACGGATATTTGAAAATAAAAATCGAAAGCAAACCGTGATAAATGGGTTTTCCGCTTTCGGGTTTTTTCAGTTTCTGTTTCTTGAGTATCGTCTTTTACAGTTTCAGATTGAATGGGTTGACTTAGTTTGTCGGTTTTCAAATACTTTTTGAACACCCCGATCCATCAACCTTAACTTTATATAGATCAAATAGCCCTTTGAACAAGAAAAAACATTGCTCGCTAAAATATTATTATCGCAATTGTATAATGAAAAACATTATAATTAGCTAAGAGTTGAAATATGTAACATGAAATTCTTTCAATCCGTAAACTTCTCGTTAAAAAACATATTAAATATAAAATCATAGTTCACGGAAATTTCATTTCGAATAAAATCGTTAACGCGATCGAATCTTTCTGCTGATTACTCTTTATCTTTATTATTTTAATGTTACTTCTCATTTTATTCTTATAAATAATAGTAGCATATCTTAATTTCTAAATTATTTTTGCCTAAGATTCTTTTTATGTATGGCATTACTATTGTATCTTGTAACCGACTACCCACGTTGCGACAAGAGCGTAAAATTAATACTTTGAATATACGTTTTTTCATCTTAAAGTTATTGTTGTGACAATAACCAAATTAGAAAAAATCGAGAAAAAAAAAATAAAAACAAAAATAAAGCAATAACTTAGACAACAATAATAGAACTTGGGTAGGTAAAACAATTAATCACTTAAAGGATCAGGTGTGGCAATACGACACTTTTAGTATTTCTTTTGGTTTCATCTTGTCATTCCCACTTTTAACACCCACACTTTAAAAACTCCTTCACTAACAGCACAAATTATGGTTGCTATTTAGCGTGCCATTCGTCGTCTTAATTCGCGTAATGTCACCTACCAACACGCCAAAGTTGGTAAATGAATTGAGTTAATGAAATCGCCGAGCCATTGAATTGGTTTCTTTTGTGTTTTCTTATTTTTATTTTGTGTATTGTGGTGGTGAGTATTTTTAGTGGGGTATTTTATGGGACCCAATAACATGTTAGTGGTTTGTTATGAGGGAGAGGTGTTTTAGTTATTAGTGTGTTATTGGATTGATATGAGATGGCGCTGATGTGTCATATCAATAATGTGTTATCGGATAACACCATACCTAATGCTCTTACAAGAGGGATGTGAATTTAACGAGTAAGAATGTTTGATATGATTCTTCTTTGAGTGCTTTTTTCTTTCTGCTATATTAGTTATTTTCATTTCTTTCCTCATTTACAAAATTTCTTTGGTTTTTAGCGGATGTGGAAAAATGGGCGTGTGGGGTAGTGGGTCAAAATATTTCCCGACACACAAATTATATATCAAAATTCTTATTTTTTCTTGGACGAAAGGTGTTTTGAGTTAACCCAAACAAACATTACTGCTTTTGACCCGTTACTTGACCTGACCATTTTCCCGACTGTATTCATGAATGTAGTTGAATTGGGTGAAAAATATACATCTAGGTGTACATAATTTGTTCACCATCTGCTCTCTTACCAATCACCATACATCTAACCAATACGTTTGTCTCAGTATTTCACCTCTTTGTGGTCAGGAACGATTATGAAATGTTGTTGGCTCTTGATGAAGACAATTATAAACATCAAGGTGCTACTCGTACACAGATTAATAGCTTGCCAGAGTCAACGGTTCAGGTAAGTCACGATTACCACTTTCATGCATATTGTAGGGAGTGCTTGTTTATTTACCAGACTGTTAATTACAATCCATTTTGCGGTGCATTGTGCAGGCTGAAAATAGTCTAGAATGTACTATTTGTCTTGAAGGTTCTACCGTTGGTGAAAAAATTCGACACCTTCCTTGTCTTCATAAATTTCATAAAAAGGTATGAACTTTTTTGTGTATTATCGGGTTATCTAACGTTTCATTGCTCCCCTTTTTTGTGTCGCAGTGTGTCGATGTATGGCTCTCAAGGAGAAATTCATGCCCTGTGTGCAAAACTTCAGTGGACTTGATTGGATGAGATTTTAACATAAAAAATTTCAATATCTGCAGATTTTTTTCGTTTCATGTTCGTCCTGGAAATATTTGATTCCAAAAGATGTCCAGTAGCAAATTCACTTCCATAGTGGTTCGTTTTTCTGTCTTGCATCTAGCTTGAATATTTATTGGTGATGTGCAAGATTAAGAACTTTTTTTTCCTTCAGTCTTTATATTGTTTTCTGACCTTGACATAGATTTAAGAAATTGAAGATCAAAATTATATATGCTTGCGTATATTAATAAACTTTAGTTTTATCACGAGGATTTTGAGGCCATGTTTAGCTGTGGTTTATATATCTTTTTTCGAAGGAAAACTCCCACATTCGAGTCGACTAGAACTCGGACTCTCGATTACTAAATGAATAATGTTTTAGCTACCTGTTGGATATCTCTAGGCAAAAATAACCCTTGGTAGATCACACAAAAATGCATCAATCTATCTATAAATTTATTAACCACAAGTAAAATCATCAATATTTAATTTTATATTAACATATATATACAGAATCAAGCTTCAGCCAATATTTACAGTAAATGAACATAAACATATCCTAGTGACTGGATCGGACTAAAAACACAACTAGATCTGCAATTTACGCCGTGATGGAACCATCTTAAATTGATAAGTGCCAACACTTCTCATCGCAACTCTGAAGGCCATTCAGTGGTTATTTTCCCTTGGCGTATTAAATGAAATACAAATGTAAAGTCTCATTCTGCAACAATTTGACCAAAGATTTGCATTCCTGACTGTGGTTAACCAAACAAAAGGTTCACCTGTGTATATATAACATATCAATCTCTCAACTTAGCTTACAAGTTAATAATATGAAGAGACGTCATCGAGCTGGAAATACATTTTAACAATGGTCCCTAAAAAACTATATTTGATTTCCATTTGGTCACTCGCTCTTCACCTTTTTAAGAACCAAAACATGATATTTTTTAAACAAACAAAACATGATTAAATACATATGTTAGAGACCAAATATGAAATCTATATGTATTAGATTACTTGATCACTAGTTTTTGTTTTATTTTTTCTACCTTAAGAATGAATCTTAATAGTGTTTAAAATACTTGTATCAGACTTTTAGCAAACTAGACGAGTACCCGTGCCTAGCGGCAACGGTGTCTAGCAAAATTCCGACCACTCATAAGTGTCTTTCAACAAACTGTATTTGTACCGTCAGAGAATCATATTCGAATAACTATAATTCTGATGCGTAGTTGCATAGCAGCAGAAATATACAGTTTTCAAGAAAATTATGTGGAGTTGATCCAAGTGTGGGAGTATATTTCTAATAGGATTGTTTTAACTTTTAAGTTATTAAGATTTTAGTAATATATAATAGATTCAAGCATTACAAAAAGTAACGGTATTATGTAGTTGGCAACGTACATTGTTAAACCAAAATAAACAACAAAAACTACAATTACTTGGTCTATCATTTTCCAAATTTGTCACGAGTTCCACAACTACTTCATCATTTCTCATATAATTTTGTCAAATTTGAAACTGGTTCGACCCGGTGGTTCAACCGTTGAACTGTTCGGTCAAAAACAAGTCGATTTAAGCCGAGTCAACCCGGCAGTTGGGTCGAAAACAAGTCAAATTAAATCGGGTCAACCCGCGGGTTTGAAGTGTCACTGGTCAACCACGTGACGATTAACCGCAGAATAGATCTCGATGAGACTGATTCACCAATTTGTATCGGTTTCAACGGTCCTCTCAGTTCGTTTTGGATGGCTTTAATTGATTAGCGAACAAAGTGGCGACACCGGTTCCTGGTTGAACACGTTGGTCCAGTCCGGTCCGGTTTTCAAAACTATATGTAACATTAACTTGTTAGCTTGTATGAAGTTTTGCGTGTTTTATTAATTTGTGTAATGTGTATAATAACATGTACTTTTCATTTTAGGGTGTTTTAAAAATATCATTAATTAGTGTGTTTAATTATTTTATATTATGTTGTAGCTTCTTTAAATAGTATGTTATGAAAATTTTATTATACTTTTTAGTAAGAGGTATTTTAATTGGTTGTTTTTAATTTGGTAGATATGCTTTTAATTGGTTGTACAATGTGAATAAATTATTGTGCTTTTAAGTAATGAGGTATTTTAATAAAAGTATTAATTACACTATGTATTTCTCTCTCATTTGACCAATTTCAGTAATTCAACTTTTCAACTTTTCACCTTTGACCATTTTTCTATTATATGTAGTAGAGGAGAGTTATTTTACATACCAAACTTTTCTTACATACCAAGGGACTCATCTTCACCATCCATTTAAAAAGAAATCAATATTTTTTATAATTTAAATATCTCTTAAACCGTTAATCGCTAAGTGAAAATATTTACACCATCGCGACGAGTATTTAATTATCTTTCTATAGACGGGCACTTTGATATACTTTCGAAAAGAAAAAACTCTTTTTTCATGTTTTCGTTATTTTTCTTTTTACGTTCTTGAAATTTACATAAAAATCATATATGATAAAACACTAAATTGAATATCACATGTGATATTAGTGTTAAATCATATATGATATGTAATATCACATGTGATATTATATGTAATATCATATATGATATTACACTAATATCACATGTGATATTACATATCATATATGATATTACACCAATATCACATGTGATATTACATATCATATATGATATTACACTAATATCACATATGATATTCAAATTAGTGTTTTATCATATATGATTTTCAATGCAAATTTCAAGAACGTAAAAACGAAAAAACTTAAAAAAAAACGTGAAAAATACGAAAAAATTTTTTGTCGAAGTATATCAAAGTACCTATCTATAGAAAGATAATTAAATGCTCGTCGCAATGATATATTTTTTTTCGCTTAACGATTAACGGTTTGAAAGATATTAATATTTGAAAAAAAATGATGAAAGTGCGTTTTTAAAATTGTTAGGATTAATCTCATCAATTAGATCAAATAAAAATGGAGGGTGGAGATTGATCCCTTGGTATGTAAATAATCTTTTTTCCGATCTTTTATCATATGTAGTATAGATAAAACAATGAATTATCAAAAATAAAGATACTACTTATTAGGTCATCTGTGAAGCTCAATTGCCTAATTGATTCTTCTAGCTCATTTACCTAATTTAAATCTGGCCAAGTTCTTAATGTAAAGCAAAGACGATGAGCAAGGAGAAATGTACCTTCATCAGTTTAGGAGAGACAAGCCAGCATCAAAAAACCAGTACTGATAATGATGAAGTTTCCTCTGGCAGATCTTTAAGCTTGGGGCATTTCTGAATAAGAAGCGTTCGAAGGCATGTGAGGTGTGGCAATACATCAGAAAGTGATTCCAAATCCTCAAAATAGCGGACTTCCAGAAAAGTTATAGATGGTGGAAGAAGAAAACCAAATGACTTCACTCCTGAATTTTGACCGTATAAACAAAGATGATCAAGTGAGTCTGGAAAATGTTGCAACCCCCAGTCTAAAATGGGTGTATATAAGCATCCTATATTTAGGCTACTTAAGTTAGGAGGCCAAGACCCATACGGAAAGGTGAAGTCGAGACTTGGGCAGGCACATATATTCAGAGTTTTTAAAGAAGTGAGGCTTTGCAAATGCTCATGAGGAAATGACTTTAGATTCTTGCAATTCCTGATTACTATAGATTTCAAGCAGGATAGAGGAAGAAAACCAAAACCTTCATCTATGGTTTCTATGTTGTTACAATCTTTGATGCACAAATCAGTGAGATAAATGAAGGATCCTTCCCCGAACGTTCTCAGATTATTACAACCAATAATGCCTAGGCTCTTTAGAGAGGATGGAATCTCGTGCACGGTTGAGAAAGTCAAGGATGTCAATGAACCACAATGCCAGATGTACAGATTCTCAACACTGTATGGACAGCTGTAACTCTTCAGTATGTCACAAAATTGAATAGTTACATCTCTAAGCGATGGTATAAAACCAACAGACACTTCAGCAAGTTTCGGACAATACCCTATATAAATCTCAACAAGACGAGGAAATAATCCACTAGTTGCATTGTCACCACCAACACTAGTTGGCCATCTTTCCCATAGTGACATATGACTAAATTTCAAAACTGTAAGAGACGGAAATGCAACATGATGGACAGATGCAAGAAACATAGAATCCAAATTCACCACCTCATTCATGCTTTCCACAGATAACATCTGAAGAGACTGTAGATGTCCAAGTGTTGGCAATTGTTCACAACCTATACAACCACGTAATGTAAGCTCTCTTAACTGATCAAACGAGGGATCCCCGACCCACCTAGGAAACTGCTTTCCCCCATAGAACAAAATCTTCAGATTTCTCAACTTATGATGAGGTTTTAGACCTTGAAGTACTTCATATTCAATCGTATCATCATAAACATCATCACGGTTCCAAGGCCTCCAGAGAGATTCAGGGACATGACCCCATTCCATTTCCAACTCTCGAAGACCCTCCTTCTGCTTTAAATTGGCATCCTGAGCTTGTACTGGATTAATCACTTTGTCTAGCCTCTTAATGGAAAGCGGGCTTTGAAGATTCACTAGGTCCTTAAGATCAGATATTTTAAACCCGTTGTCTCCTTCAATAAAGACCTTGGATAGACTTTGCAGGCTCGTCAATCCATTCAATCCCAAAGGCGTCTTGGTCAACAATGGAGTATCACTGATATCAAGATGTCTTAGGTGCTTTAACTTTGCAAAACTCTTCGGCAATATAGATAACTCGGGACAACGACTAATCAACAAGGTCTGTAGATTATAGAGGTCAGTCAAATGTTCTGGTAGTTGTTTGATTGGATTTCTACATAAGTTGAGGTACCGCAGATGCTTGAGACAACCAATGGAATATGGCACCTCTACTATGTGACAATCGTCTAGACTTAGCACCCTTACAAAGTGTAATTGGGGAAGTAATTCTTGAAGTACATTGCTCGGAAAGGACAAATGGGGCCACCCTTGATGCCAAATATGTATTTTCATGAAAGTTCGCAAGCATTTCGCTCTTTCTAACTCCATGAAGTTTCTAAATACTCCATCTTCCCCACCTAAAATTGAAAAGTGACGGAATTTAACTAGTGCTTGATTTGTGTCACGTACATCCATCTCATCCAACCTAATGTAGAAGTCCCCAGCAACACTCTTGGCCAAGTCATTTATCAAGTCATGCATTACATAGCATGATTTGTGAGTAATTGAAGGCTGGAAAAGTGACCTTGAATTCAGCTCTTCAAAATACTGGCAGCCCAAACTCTCCTTTGACATGTTGCCATTTGATTGGTATAAAAATCCTTCGGCCAACCATAGTTTGACAAGTACATTCTTGTCAAACAGGAAGTCTTTTGGAAATAAGGAGCAATATGCAAACAAATGCTTCAAATGTGGAGCGAGATCATAGTAGCTCAGTCTTAGAGCTGGCAAAATATCCTTTGCATCCTTTAAATCCCATATCTCACTATTCATCACCTTCTCCCATTCATCTTCGTCTTTTTTCATCCGCAAGGCCCTCCCTAGCGTTATCAAAGCCAAAGGCAATCCATCACATTTCTTTACGATGCCTTCACCAAGCAATTTCAATTTTGGATTTTTGTCAAAGTTTTGCTCATCTAGTGCAGATTGAGCAAATAATGACAGAGATTTTTCATATGACAAAATACCAAGGTTGTGAGTTTCATAAGAATCCATCATTGAAGCAACCGTGTGACTACGAGTTGTTACAACAATTTTACTTCCAGGTGCCCCTGCACCAAGAGGGCTTCGGAGGACTTCCCACTTCTTGTAGTCTTCGTTCCAGACATCGTCTAGAACAAGTATGAACCTTTTTTTCGTAAGTTTTTCTTTAAGGGCCACATGTAGCTGATCAAGATTAGCAAAACTTTTGTCTTCCCCACCTACAGCTTGATAAATGGCCATGCTAATATTAAATACATTAAAGTCATCACTAATACAAACCCATGCCCTCAGATCAAACTTAGCCTTCACTTTCATGTCATTGTACAAACCTTTGGCTAGAGTGGTCTTTCCTACGCCTCCTAGACCAACTATGGAAATAACGCCGGCATTACGTGGTTCATCCCCCAACAAAAATTCCAGCAATTCCATTTTATCCACTTCCCGGCCTACTATGCTGAACTTATCATCCAGCAATGAAGTTTGCTCCAACCTACTACTTCTATTTTGAGTTTCAACATTCACGTTGATTCTTAAACCCAAATTATCTTTCTGCTCAACAAGATCATGCAATTTGGTGGTAATTTCGTCTAGCTTAGAACTAATCTTACGACCATACTTAATCTTACGAGGAGTGAAATTGGTACAACAAGTTGGGATGATCTTCAATACCTGGCTAGTACTGGAACTGACATGATATTCTTGATTGAACTTGCGTCGTATGACTTCAGTGGCCATATCATCAAGCACGTCCTCTATATCATAAGCCAAATCATGCAGCTGGTGCAACCACAATTCAACAGGTTTCCTTGTAATCTTCTGCTGTGCTGCATCATCAAGCACAGCTTGGATCAGGGTCAAGTGTTTCTTCCATTTGTTAAGCTGGTTGGTAAGTCCTTCGGATCGAACTAGATTCATGAAGTCAGCAGAAGCCAGCTTCTCAAATAGAACAGTGACAGCAGCGGTAATAACGATTTCAGCCATTTTGTATCTTTGAAAAGGATGAAACAATTGTATCTTTGTAGAGGGTTTGGATATCAAAGAAAGGTTAGTGTGATCAAATAAAAGATATAAATGTTCAATCTCATCCACAAGTGTGAAAATATAAAATATCTAGTAGAATAATCCAACTTGCAGAAGTCTCCTAGTGTACTAGCATTTGTACACTTTCTAAGAAATTTCATGCCAATAATTTTTTTTTTTTTTTTTTTTTTTTTTTTTTAATTATTATTTTAAAATAGGGTTATGGCGATAATAGAACATTCATTTTCAAATGTACAAATTTGATACATCGCACTATTTTCGCTCCACTTAATGTTACGTCTTTCATATTTTGTTCTAATTTGCAGTGCATGTTGCATCACCACGATCGAATGATCAAACGAACATTCGTGTATATATCATTCAAGAATCAAATAGAGAAAACAAGAGAGATTGGGTTGAACCCTTCTAATGTTATTGATATATAAATCTGGTTAACTTACAAACTGGTACAATTTACATGTATATATACTAAACTAAACGGTATGTCATTGTGAAAAGATGCGATGGTTCATTCAAACCAAAAGTCACACTCTTTCATTATAACTGACAATAACTAACTATAACCGTTTTAACTAACCGTCTTATGGGTCTGTTTTGGGTTGGTTATAAACAAACCATTGTGACCCTTGACTTGTAACTGCCATGTTTCTTTGTTGCTGGTTTGTTTGACTTCGGCTTGCAGCCCAACAGGAAATTTATGGCTTGATACAAAGATTAATGGATTATAATTTCCAACATACATGCTACCGGTTAAATGTTATTAAAACCGTTAAAAACCAACGTGGTATATTTAATGTTTGGGTTTTGATCGTACAATAGTAACAAACTTTTTTAAATGTACCGATTTGGTACAAGAACTATTTTTTGTCCCACTTAATATGACACGTTGATCGGGTTATCCAACGGTCCCCAGCTGCTCGGATCCTCGGTGTCGATAGCTAGTTTCATGTTCATGGGACCTAGCAGAGTAGGAAAGACTAAGCTAGCAAAAACACTTGCTTCTTACTTGTTTAATACTCAGGAGGCCCTTGTACGGATTGACATGAGTGAATACATGGAAAAGCATGTTGTTTCTAGATTGATAGGCGCACCACCTTGATATGTAGGGTATGAGGAAGGAGGGCTAGCCTAACTACCAGCAAATCCTAATTTTATCTCTCCACCCCTTCCTATCTAAGGTCATGTCCTTGGTCAGACGAAGCTCCATCATGTCTAGCTTAAGTCTATCCTCTCACCTGAGATTGGGCCTACCCCTTCTCATGGCTTTAAAATAAAGCATGGATAGTTGGATACTTACAGGACGATGAGGAATGCCCAAACCCGGCGTGTTGATCTGGTCTAATTTGCCCCATTTTTTCTACCTAGCCCGTCGGGATGACCCAGTTTAAATTGACCCGTTTTTTTACCGGAACGGTTCAGCCGACATCATAAATTTGAAATGTCTCAATTCGTACCAGTTTATCACAAGGAAGTATTTCTTTTAAGTCAAAAGCATTACATTCGAAGTGTACACATCACTTTCGACCGAGGGGCTTGATGATATACCGTCGACAGAGCAGAAGGCCCTATGTTGTTATCTGTTTCGATGAAATAGAAAAGGCTCATGCTGATGTGTTCAATGTGTTTCTCCATATTTTGGATGATGGTAGGGTGGCAAACTCACAAGGTCGTACATCAGATTCACAAACACCGTCATCATCATGACCTTAAATGTGGGTTCATTACCTACTTGACACCAAATATTCCTCCATGCCAAAAGAACGATCTTACGAGACTATCAAATGTGGAAAACGAGCGTGGAAAGGGTATATTGAGAAGAGACTTCAAAGATGAAGATACCATATCAGTTGACACCAAAGTCACAACGTTTTACAATAGCCAACTTCCCTAACAAAAGCTAGTATTTAAGAAAGCGGAAATATGACATGGCATGTACATGTGGCAATAATGAATCTGGTTTAGGTTAAACAAGTTTAAGTGTGCAAATTAGCACAAAAAAAATAAAGTACGTAACATTAAGTGGGACAAAAAATAGTACACGTACCAAATCGGTATATATGAAAAATTACGTTGCTATTGCACTGTTACACCCGAAAACCCGTTTTAACTATTATATTATGAGAATGTCATCGGGTAAGTTTCACTACGACTTTATAAGTTTAAATACCTTATGTGATTGGTTAGTCAAACCCGATAGTCAAACAATAAGTTAATGTATTATGTAAATAATGAATTTAGAAAGTATTATGCGACTTAAATATGAAAGAATAGCACTTGAGGGATGGTATGTGCTAAAACACATATCATTTCTTTACCAAAATAGACCCAAAATAACCAGAAAAGAGCCGTTTATACCTAATATCAGTTGGTTTCTTGAGTTTATGCATATGCAGTACGGATATGACAAAATGCATAAAAGAAATACAAATTCAAGAAAACCGAAACACGAGAGAGAGAGTGCAAAGCCGATGATGGGATGCTATTTTATGGGTTTTGGATGCTTGAAAAGTCAAATTATGGATTTCCGAGACATGTTCTGGAAGATTTCACTTTAAACCTTTCATTTTCCATATTTGCACAAAACACCCTCACCTTTTCCATAATTACCATTATTACCCTTTACTTTCCCACATTTACCAAATATACCCTCATTCCCTTCATTATACCCTTTACACCCCAACATTCCAAAATTACATATTTGGTCCTTGGTATTTACATATTGGCATAAATGGTCTTTATTGAATTACACTTTTACCAAATCCAAATACCAAATACAAAAAAAAAAACTAATCCATCACTTACACCTTAAAGCCCATGTACCCTAAAAAGCCCAAATCTATCCCGTCCAATAACCACTAAATCCCCTATGACCCTTTTTCCCCAACGAACCCCTTTCTAAAATCAAATCAGTTTTGTCTAATTTCTGTTTTTGTATTGGTCATCTATTTCTAATTAGCGCAGATTAGAATTGATTCAGTTTACTAGTTTAAAGTGTATTTTAAGAATTTTAAAGAGTGTTTTGTTTATGTTATTTTCTCCAATTTAGAATCTGTTAAGGAGTTAATTTTGGTTGTATTAGTCAACAATAGGTCTATGTAGGTTATTTTGATTATATTTTGCATTGGTATTTCATTAAAAAGTCAATATCAATCTGCATTTTCATTTCAGTCATTTTTTAGGAATTTTAGGTTGCATAATTCATCATTAAAGGTTTATTAGTTGTTTATTTATCTCATTTAGGTATTATTATAGCTTTAGATTACATTCTAGTTCAATTAGGAGAAATTAAATTTCATTTTAGTCAAAGCTTTACAAAAACAGAAAAAGTTAAAAAAAAATAATGCTTCATCATTTACCAAAGTCAATTCAGTTTTGATTTTTCATTTTCTCAATTCTCATTCAAATTAGTTGAGATTTTATGATGTTAATATTTGGTTGCTAGTCTGCTTAATCCACATTTTTTTAGAATTTTGTGAAATTTTCTGCATAGCTTTTGATAACCTTTTATTTGCCCTTATGTCCACCTTTCTGCTGCATCAGTGCTTAGTTGGTTCTCAACAGTTTACTCATTGATGTTTTTCAGCTGTTTTTAGATACTTTTATTGTTTGGTTTTTGTAGTGGTAGCAGTGGTGGCGGTGGGTGGTGGCTGTGAAGGTGGGGGTGGTGGAGTTAGGTGGTGGTGGGTGGAGGTGGTAGGTGGCGGTGGGTGGTGGCGTTGGGTGGTAGGTGGCGGTGGAGGATGCAATTTATTTTATTGCATCGTTAGTCCAAAGGACTAACGGTGCAAATATTTTCTCTTCCGTTAGGAGATAACAGAGAAGTATTTGCACCGTTAGTCCTTATTAACTGAATTTACTAACAGAGAGATGTACTTGTGCCAACTTTACTAACGGAGGGATGGTTTTATGCCAAAAAAAAGTTTAGGGATGTAAAGCGAGACAAAGGGCAAACCACAGGGATGCATTTTGGACTTTACTCTTATTTTTATTTGCATCACAGAATAATCTAAGATGTCAAACATCATTTGGAACATATAAATTTCTTTTATAGCAACTTGTTATATAGCTTATAGTTTGCATGCAATACTCGATGAATAATTAAATACTCAAACTTGCAAAGTTACAACATGCAGTCCGCTTCTAATAACACCTTTCACATTTACAAATTAAAAGACAATAGTTACAGAAGATGAAGACATGTACAAGCAATGAAAGGATCAAGAAACATGAAGACAAACCATGCCAATCAGAAACTCTGAGGCCAGTTGCAGATAATGGGCTCGTGTGACTATGCAGCTACATCAAGCTACAAACTATCATTCGAGTATAATAAAAGGTTTACGAACATGAACAAGCTTAAGGATTGATTACCTGTGGAGATACCAAACACAAATCAGGTTGTCGTACAATGTAGATTTGATCACCCATACTGTTTTCCTTGTAGATATCCTGGTTTCTGTGCCATGTCCATAGTGCATATGTTGAATTCACCACCTGCCAAAAAACTCGTTAATTATTATTTGACCCCTAAAACATGAGGTAATCCGAATCCGTTACTCGATTTTTCCATTTCTTACCTCGAGAATGCCATGTCCAAAGCTGCTTTCTCTATAAGCACTCCATTCGGGTTGTTCATCCCAGCAAAACTTTCCCTTTGCAGGACCAGATGTGAAATTTGTATGACATACCCCTCCAAATTCAGGTACATTATCACTAGGCGAAGGACACATTCCTGGTTCATCTGCGTGATCGACATCTATCTTCTCAATGTTGCCACCGTCCCCAATTGTTATATACACGGGCCCACAAGGGTCTAAACTGTAGTTGTAAACTCTATTCATCCTCTCGTAGGCATGCACCTGAAAAAACCCGAAGATTGGGACAAACAATTCAGTAGCGTTGAAAATACTGATATTGTTTATAGAAGAATTATTCATACCCTGAGCGTTTGGGTAGAAAAGATCATAGGTTTATGATTTTCCACCTCTAGTTTACATAAGACTTACATGACCAGAGAACACGATATCAACATTAAACTGATACAAAAGTTCTTCCATTTCTAGCCTCATACACTCGAATTCTTGATAATGTGACGAGTAGCTATTATACCAAGGGGAATGCCACGCGGCTACTAACCAAGGTGTCACACTTCGGTTTAATTTACTCAAGTCCTTTTGGAGCCAAGAATACTGTGCACCTAAAACGATCACATATAATTATATTACTATCAGTTACTAGCATAATAATATGATTATAAAATATACTTGTGTTAATAATGTACCGGTCCTATTGTAGTCAATATATGCTCCTAACATGATGAAATGCACTCCTCCGGCATCAAATGAATAGTAGAAATTGCTGTTAGAGCCTGACTCGTTGGAGGGTACTGCAAATCTTTTTAGATATGATTCAAAAGTGACAGCATCAGCTTGTGGCTCTATCTCATGGTTACCTTCGATGACCATCATAGGTACTCTAGAGATCAAAGGCTCCATGAACCTGGACTTTAGATATAGAAGTTGTGTCAAATTGACTTGGATTACATTTTATCTCCAACGGGTCAAACGGGTAAAATCACAAAAAAGGTCCACTGAAATAAAGATCAAATGGTAGAAGGACGCCCAAAATGTACTTATAATGCATACAATCTCCAAGATAGTTACCCGACTTGACCCAAACACATTTTGGACTGTTACCCGTCCAGCCCAACCGGCCTATTTTTTTCCTGAGCCCGTTTGGGGCTAACCCATTAAACAAGTTCCAACCAGTTGACCAAGCTTATACAGAGTTAGAATTTACCTTCCCCATCCATCCCAACGGGGTTGATACGTTTCACGAATAGGCGCATCCGGAAATGCACAAGAAAAACATGATGCACCTTCGCCACCAGTAGTAAGGTACTGATTGGCATAACTCAAGTCTCCAACCATTAGAATCATAGAGGATCATTTTCAATCAAATGATCAATAGTGGTTGTCGATTAGCTGTGAGTCCAAGGTCCCCAACAACTGCAATTTTACGAGGATATGTGTTTGGGCTCGAAATGGTAACGCTTTCAAAAACACGCCGTCACTCATTGCTGGAATAGAACTGTCTCCACATTTGTAGTAATATTTTGAACCAGGTTCAAGACCTACATTATATACATCGACAACTATTAATACTAAATTACTAATTACAATATTTTACGATGATAAATACTTACCATCAATCTTGACGTGATGAATGATTCCCGAAGTATAATTGAGAAGTCCTTCAAATGGATACAACTGATTATAAATCATTGAAACCCCGTTTCGTTTATTAGTATAGTTTCCACTATTTTTTCCATACCACACCTCACTAGCAACTGTAGATGGATCAAGTGGCGTCACATTCTTCCCAATCTGTGCATCCCCTTTACAATAACAACAAGGTGTTTAGCATTTTGTTTTATAACAACTGTAGAGTGAGAAAGTGTGCAATAACAAGGATGAAGAGACAAAAGACAGAATACGAAAAGCAAGCAATTAAGCAAGCATACGGGGAAATAGACATAAAAACAACAAAGAACTAAAGAGAAATAGACAAAAACGTCATAATGTGATACGGCTAATCACAATCACATAATCAGCCGTAACACACGAGCAGACAAGCTGCAAGGAGATAGCGTTTGGATATTCTTTTGATGTTTAAAGTTGTGCTAATTAGATAACGAGTTGTCTTAACCCGTACAATATAACAACTCTATAATAGGCCACCCAAGTACGTGTTTGTGTCTGGTTTTTGCATATAAAAATTCAGCCTAAAACATGTTGGACGACGAAAATACCTTTGATATCTTTCTAGAGCACAATATACAACTAATTACATTTCTCTTTTTCACATTAGATCTACCAAAATTTTAGCGGCAGTATCATACTTAGGTGATATACATTGTTCCAAACACTTGCTAACTTATGAAACTAATCTGGATCACTTTTGTTACGGGCTTACAGCTACTCTAAACAGAACTACAAATGATCCAAAACTACTTATTTGATCCCCTATATTTCTACACTAATCACTATAACTAAGTATAACGCAATAATCAGATAATCATTTTCAAAGCCCAACGCGCAAAACAACTCTCTAGTCTAGTCTCATAACCACATTAAACTAAGCAAATAAATAAACCATACCAGCGATCCAAGAAATCCACATAGAATCTACAGAAGAAAGTGCCAAAGCAATCTGCTCAGGAAAATTTGAAGTCACATTCTTCCTTAACCTTGTATTATTCATGGGCAAGTCATCACTACCCAATCTAAGCAACTTGTCGAATTTTCGAGTCACGGGCTTAAAAGGTCCATCCAATGTAGTAGGTATATGTCCCTTAACACTTACCACTATGATCATGATCATAGTTAAGGGTTTCATAATACTAATACTCATGGCAGATGTTTTATGTGTTATGTGAATGGTATATAAAATATTTAGTTAGAGGGAGTTGAAGTTATATTTTTTTGGAATAAGAAAAGGTTTGAAAATGGAATATGATAAAGCATATTCAATGGTTATGGTGGCACGTGCCTAGCACTTCGATGGGTTTTAAGATTGCGTTGGGTAGAAGACAAATTCGATCCTAAATATAATTCATGTACTATCATGTAAACATATTTGTGTCGGTTCATGTTTTTTATATTTTAAGTAATGTATATTAATAGGGTGACTAGTGAGTGCAATTAACTCACTTTTATTCATTAGTTATTTGGTAGAATAACTAGTTTCTTACTATTCAGAAAAAGAATAGTTAGTTTCTTAATAATTTTTGCAATCAGCCTCCGTTAATCATATAAATATACTAATTAAAGTTAAAAAACAAACAACTTGAACAATCAAATATAGCGCTAAAATGAAATTACTTGTCAAACAATGCTTTCCTAAATTTAAATTCGTCATTATGGTGTTAGATTGAAGGGATAATACCTTTAAAAAAACACCATACTTGTTACAAAATACTCTTCTGAGTAGCGTAAAACAAATACTTTTGCGAGTATTAATGTTGACATCTTGTCTTTATGTGAGTAGTTTAACCATTTTATCCTTCCAAGTTCATAAATGATCCATGTGAGTTTAAGAAATTGCAGTCACCGTCCCTAAGGTAAATTACATAAATGGTCCTTTAAAAAAATCGGAATTTTTTTTTTGGATTTTTTTCCGGTTTTCTTTTCCAAATTCTTTTTTCAAAATTCTTTTTCAAAAAAAATATTTCGGATTTTTTTTTTCCGATTTTCTTTTTCAAATTTGTCAAAAAAAAATGAAATATTTTTTTTAGAAAATTTTTTTTCGTCACATGTGAAAACTTAAAAAATAAGATGAAAAAGTGTTAAAACGGATAAATAAAAGTGGGCGAAAACTTAATAAAAAAATAAAATATATATAAAAACATATATGAAAAATAGCGGGTAAAACAATAAGGAGTGGATAAAAAGTAAAAATAAAAAATAAACAAATAAAATAGGGACGCAAATGAAATTTTTGCTAACCCATAAGGACCATTTATGTAATTTACACTAAGGATGGTGGATGCAATTTCCGCAAACTCATAGGGTAAAATAGTAATCCAGGTTTTTCACTATACACATAAAGACAAAAGTGTCAACATTAATATTCACATAAAGACAAGATGTCAAAAGTAATACTCACAAGAGTGTTTTTTTTTTTTTTTTTTTTTTTCCGCTACTTAGATTAGTATTTTTGGATAAGTATAATGCTTTTTAAAGGCATTATTCCTAGATTGAATCATGGTTTGAAAAACAGAACCATAGATACACTATTGTGCGATATTTTTCACTGTAGTTTTTACATTACGTTCGGCCTATCTTAATTTAAAATCCTAGCTCCGCCCCTAGTCTAAAAGATCCAATGAAAAGTACATTAATATAAGAAGTGGTGAAAAGTGACTATAACAACATCTTTGAGATGTATCGACGTGAATCAAATGTATCTGTATTCATTTAGATGTGCTCCCTCGAGCTTCGAAAGTTATTGTAAAGAAAATGATGAAGTTGATTTTTATGATTCCACCACATGTAAAGGAACAAAATAAAAAAGAAATCGTGAAATACAACGTATACACATTTAAATAAAAGCTAGACTACACATTATGATGCATCTAAGATAATATATGCATCTAATTTAAGTCAATATATCAGATATAATTACTCTTTATCTTTATTATTTTAAGATTACTTCTCATTTTATTCTTATAAATAATAGTAGCATATCTTAATTTCTTAATTATCTAAGATTCTTTATATGTATGGCCTTTTTACTATTGTATCTTGTATCTTAAAGGTATACGAGGACCGACTACCCACGTTGCGACAAGAGCGTAAAATTAATACTTCGAATATACGTTTTTTCGACATAAAGTTATTGTGAATAACCAAACTAGAAGACATTTAAAAAAAAAATAGAACTTGGGTAGGTAAAACCATTAATCACTTAGAGGATCAGGTGTGGCAATACGACACTTTCATTTTTTTTTTTTTGTCATTTTAGCGTCATTTCAACATCTTCACTTTCAACACCCACACTATAAAACACTTCTTCACTAATGTCATGCCATTTTTTTGTTGCCACCATTTTTGGATTTGTGTTCAAGCGCCACTAAGCCCGATCCTCTTAGCATTACTTGCAAGTTGACCATTCAAACATTTATGTTATCTTTAGGTTTTTGCAAAAGCTTACTCGTATTCTAAAACCTTGTTGATAAAGGTAGTAGCTTATGAAAAATAACATTATCAAGCAAAAGCTCGTCTTAGCAAAAAATTTACCTATCGAAATAAACGAAGAATAAAACATGTTGTTAAATTTTGAATTCTCAACATGTTACATTTTATTGTTGAACACTATAAATAAAGTACAAACCAACATTAAAAATTTTAAACCCTAAACTAAGCTAAAGCTTATGGACTCTAAGCCCACAATCAGGCTTGGACCAACTAATTTAAAACATAAAAAATATAACCCGATAACCTAAAAAGATAACGAAACCTGCAAGGTTCACGGTTAGGTTAAAAACTTAAAAACTGGTAGACACACGTATCTAAACAAAACCCTAGTTTTATTATCGATCTAAGTAGAACACACACGTATTCAATATGGAGACTTATTCTAAACCAGATAATGCATTAAAACGTGCCGACGAGCTAATCAATGCTGGACAGAAGCAAGATGCTTTACAAGTGCTTCATGATTGTATCACGTACCATGCATGGCAGAAAGTATACGAAACGATCACGTTGAAGTTAATTGAGCTATGTGCTGACATGAGAAGGGGTAGATTCACCAAAGAGGATTTGATCCAATATCGTGTCATATGTCAACAACTCAATGTGGTCATTAAGCTTCTTATCGATCTTTCAACTAAGAAGGCCGAGCTTGCTCGTAGTCAGGCACATGCTTTAGAAGACGCCCTTGAAGAGCCAACCATTTGAAGAGCATGAAGACTTTTCTACGTTCTACTACGCACCGAATGTCTTGATCAATCACTAATCAGTTTTTTGTTTTTAAATTTAGCATTTAGCATCTAGTTTGAGCTTTTGTGATTTCATCCCTCGGAACTTCGAGAGAGTATTAGATGGTTGTTAGGGTTTCAATGTTGCATTGTACTCTATTTACAGTGTTCAATAATAAATGGAAAATTCAATATTTAACCGTTGTTTTATGTAAACAATCATGGACGGAACTATGTAGGGGCAGGGAAGGGTCTCAGCCCCCCTAAAATTTGCGGCACCTAGTGTAAGTATTATAAGTTTTAGGGGTAATTTAGTTGAGGTTACAAACAAATCTTCGATTCGGCTCCCAAAAAAATGTTCAAGTTCGTATATGTAAACAATACACTTAAAAGCTAAGAATACCAAAGTAATATCTTTGTATTTTGTGTGATCGACCCTTGTGAAAACCCGATAACTCAAAAAAAATTATAAGCTCGAATTAATAAGATAAGCTAACCGGAACTCCAAAGTGACTAGCGATGAGTTTCATGTTATCCGATTGTTGGAAAATTTAGTGCACTTGTTGGATTAGTTCACACCTTGTAATGGGTTAGGAGGTACGGAGTGTACACCCATAAGGTCCATGAACACCCTGACTCTTATAGTGGTTTGTATTGGTAGTGCTTATGGAAAGTACTGCTTGTGGAAAGTAATGCTTGTGGAAAGTACTGCTTGTGGTTTCCATCGATAAGCGATGTTTCCACCGATAGGCGATGTTTCCATCAAGTGCTATGAAAGTACCGCTAGAGGTATGAAAGTATTGCTAGTGTTAAAGTATCGCTAAATGACGATTACAATCGCTTAATGACCACGTTTAATTGGTCATGTAACCACTAACGGCTATAATGGGGATAGTTATGAGGTGATTAATGGGCCGATTAATCCTCATAATTTCATTTGAACGGCTGAGAGTAATCTCCTATAAATAGGAGATCTGATTATGCATGAGGAACATATAGAAAACACTAAACACTTATAAGCGCAAGGGTTATAGAATTGTGCCTAATTCCATAACTGCATTTGGTCTTATCCCAAGTAGATATTCGTGTAACCCAGGCATTAGGGTCGAATAGTTTACTTTGGAAAGTGATCACACGATTTCAAGTGATATCCGGTAACCACCTAGTGGTATTTGTTTCTGCTGAATTCTTATTTGTTTCAGTTGAATTGATTATCTAACCATGATACTGGGCTCTTTACACCAACAATCAAAGTAAACTATTTTGTGATAATCAATGGCTGCTGCTGCAATGAAACACATGGCTTCAAACTTTGCTAAGCTGGACAAGTTTGAAGGGGTGGACTTTAGGAGATGGCAGAAGAAGATGCACTTCTTGCTGTCAAGCATGAGTGTGGTGTATGTGCTAACAACACCTATTCTTGATGATAGGGATGATGCTACTGTGGAGCAGATCCGGAGGAGGAGCAAATGGGAGAATGATGACTATATATGCAGAGGTCTTATTCCCAATGGTATGTTTGATGCTCTGTTTGATATTTATCAGAACTTTCAATCTTCCAAAGAACGTGGGATTCCTTGGATGCCAAATATATGGTGAGGATGCATCAAGTAAGAAGTTCCTTGTTAGTAATTTCACAAATTACAAAATGACCGATTCAAGACCGGTTATGGAACAATACAATGAACTTCTTGGAATACTTGGAAGGTTTACACAACACAATATGCACATGGATGAGGCTATTCAAGTCTCTTGTGTTATTGATAAACTTCTCCTTCATGGAAAGATTTCAAGCATACCTTGAAACATATGAAGGAGGAGTTAACTCTTGTTGAGTTGGCGGTCATCCGCACATTGAGGAATCACTCGAGGTGCGGGATAATGACAAGCCAAAGAGTAGCAATGCTACTTGGTGCATCTCATTGTCAATATGGTGGAGCATAACAACTCCACGGTACAATGATAACAAAGGCAAACGCAAATATCATGATAACACAAAGCGATCTTAACAAGAAGGCAACTCCTACTTGTTGGAAATGTGGCAAGACCGGGTCACATTAAAAGGGACTACAAAGGTGTTAAAATTGGTGGTAAAGCCGGTGGATCGTGCACTAATGGTTCGGGGTGGTGGTTCACCAACTCACCGAAAGGTCGAATATGTTTAATAAGTCTTTTCGATTTATTATGTTACATATGTATCTCGAATCTTTTATGTGCGAGATGATGATGTTGCGTGGTGGGTTGACTCTAGTGCAACAGTTCATGTGTAAAGATAGAAGTCGGTTCAAGACTTATGAGTCAACGAATGATGGTTCTATTCTTCACATGGAAATGAGTCAACGACCTTGGTGCATGGTCGTGGTTGTGTAGATCTTAGGTTTAGTTCGGAAAGATTGTAACTTTGTTTAATGTTATTCATGTTCACGATATCGGGAAGAACTTGGTTTCAAGTAGTGTTTTGAATAATCATGGATATAAACAAGTTATTGAATCGATAAATTTGTTCTTTCTAAATGTGGTGTTTTATTGGTTTTGGTTATTTATGTAATCAAATGTTCAGCTTAATATTACCAGCGATGTGTTATTTCGACTTTGTGACCACATATGACCGTGACCGACTCTACCCTTTGGCATGCTAGACTTGGCCATGTTCACTATAAAAGGATGCAAGTTATGTCTAGGGATGGTTTAATCCTGCTTTTGACATAGACACCGAAAAGTGTAAAACTTGCATGTTGACCAAGATAACCAAGAAACCCTTTCGGGTGTTAGTCGTGATACTAAGATCTTGGAGCTTATTCACGTGACACTGTGTGATTTGCATGCCACTTCTTCTTTGGGAAATAAGAAGTACTGTGACATTTATTGATGATGCTTCTAGATTTTGTTATGTCTATCTCGTTACATACCAAGGATGAAGCATTAGATAAATTCAAAGTGTTTAAAGCGAACTTGAATTACAACTTGGGTCTTTGATCAAAAGATTAAGGATCGATAGGGGAGGTGAGTACATGGATACTCGGTGATTTCATCTGTCGGAATAATCCATGAAACGATCGCCTTATACTCCTCAACAAAATGGTATTTACGAAAGGAAAAACAGGTGTCAAGGAGATGGTTAATTCCATGTTGTCCTATTCAGACTAAGTCAAGGGTTCCGGGTTGAAGCTATGTTATGACTTTCTATTTGTTAAATAGGGTTCCCAACAAAAGGAACAAGGTTACCCCTATGAACTCGGACTAAAAGGAAACCCAACCTGAATTATCTCAAGGTTTGGGGTTGTAGGGTCATTGTAAGACTCCCTGATCCAAAGCTAAAGACTTTGGGTGAAAGAGGCATTGACTGCATCTTTGTTGGATATGCTGAGCATTCCAAGGCTTTTAGATTCTCATCAGTCCCTAGACCAAGTCAAAAAAAATTATAAGCTCGAATTAATAAGATAAGCTAACCGGAACTCCAAAGTGACTAGCGATGAGTTTCATGTTATCCGATTGTTGGAAAATTTAGTGCACTTGTTGGATTAGTTCACACCTTGTAATGGGTTAGGAGGTACGGAGTGTACACCCATAAGGTCCATGAACACCCGACTCTTATAGTGGTTTGTATTGGTAGTGCTTATGGAAAGTACCGCCAGTGAAAGTAATGCTTGTGGAAAGTACCGCTTGTGGTTTCCATCGATAAGCGATGTTTCCACCGATAGGCGATGTTTCCAATCAAGTGCTATGAAAGTACCGCTAGAGGTATGAAAGTATCGCTAGTGTTAAAGCATCGCTAAATGGCGCTATAACCGCTTAATGACCACGCTTAATTGGTCATGTAACCACTAACGGCTATAATAGGGATAGTTATGAGGTGATTAATGGGCGATTAATCCTCATAATTCCATTTGAACGGTGAGAGTAATCTCCTATAAATAGGAGATCCGATTATGCATGAGGAACATATAGAAAACACTAAACACTTATAAGCGCAAGGGTTATAGAATTGTGCCTAATTCCATAACTGCATTTGGTCTTATCCCAAGTAGATATTCGTGTAACCCAGGCATTAGGGTCGAATAGTTTACTTTGGAAAGTGATCACACGATTCCAAGTGATATCCGGTAACCACCTAGTGGTATTTGTTTCTGCTGAATTGTTGTTTGTTTCAGTTGAATTGATTATCTTACCCTGATACTGGGCTCTTTACACCAACAATCCGATCAACATATGTATCATTTACCATAGTTTATAACGAAACTTTGTAGCAAGAACAAAGTTGTATTGTTTTATTTCTTTAGTTGTACACATTAAAAAGTTTCTTCTACTTGTGATATGTATAATTAGTATCATATCCAGAACCCAATGGTTACTCTCTTCAGTTTATGTTTGCTACAAGAAACACACCATATTGACTCAAATCTACTAAATCTATAAAAAGAATGCTTACATCTTGAGTCTTGACTAACATACTATATGACATAAACATAAGAGTAAATTACACCGTTCGTCCTTGTGGTTTGCGTTGACCGCAGGGTTTCGTCATTTGACCAAAAAAATTGCACCTTTCGTCCTTAAGTGTGAAACGTTATGCACCGTTCGTCCTTTGACCAAACGACGTTAATTTGACCGTTAAACTCCCCTCATGTGAGTTGCACATGAGGGTAAAAATGTCATTTCAACACCACAAGGACGAACGGTGTAATTTACTCTTTTTATTATTTCCTGAAACCTAATCACAAGATGCAACCCTAGCTCCTCCATTCAACCCGCAGCCGCCACCACCTCACCACCTTTGCCGCCACCATCAGCATCACGTTAGGGTATTTTTTTTTGGGTCGAGTGTGAGTCTTATTCCATTCAAATTTTGTGCAGAAAACCAATGGAAAAAAAGGTCTGCAATGGAGCTTCCCAAGGAAGCAATGTTCAAACTTAAATCATTTACCATTCAAATTCTGAATAAAGGATGGGAACCAAAAAGGAACCAAAACTAGATACAACAAAAACTAAAACTAAAACAACACAAAAACTAGACAAGAAATATCACACAAAGTATTGGTACTTCCATACACTGATAGCACAATACCAAATGAGAATAATTGTTCCCATGAGTTTTATTAGCCAACAATGTACACAAGCAGCCAAAACCAAACTATCTCACATAAATAGTACCACTCGAATGACATATTTTAAAGTTTGACTTCTATTGGATGCCCATCGATAATATATATAGCTGAAGCAAAGGTCACTGCTTCTCTCACATCATTTGCCATAAACTAACACCAAACCATGCATTTAACCCACATTCACTGACCACCCATCTGATGCAATTTATGTGACAACAGTGAAAGACAAAAAAGGACTTTGGTAGAGTCGGACACACCCACTAACTTTGGTAGAGTTGGACACACCCAATAACAGATGTTACCTACTACCACTGTAGTCAATATGCCCACTCGAAAACTCAGATCTTGGGCGCGTGGTTGGGGTCCACGGCGCGTATGTCACGTCAAAAGAATCACGGGTCACGATCTACACGATGGGGTAGGTGGTGTAAATTCCGCGACGGTGGTCGAAATAGTCGCCATGGCGAGGTCTGAGGAGATGGGAGAGGTGTGTATGTTTGTTAGTGAGAGTGAAAGGGTGTTAAATGTGTGATGGTATATAAGGGTAGATGAAATGACATTTTACCTCATGCAAGTCGCATGAGGGAGTTTAACGGTCAAACTTAACGTTTTACGGTCAAGGGACGAGCGGTGCATAACGTTTCACACTTAAGGACGAACGGTGTAACTTTTTTGGTCAAAGGACGAAACCCTGCGGTCAACGCAAACCACAAGGACGAACGGTGTAATTTACTCTAAACATAATAAGTTTTGAAAGGTTGCTTGTTGGGTCTAAGCCCAGACATATGGACAAGAGTTAACATATAATGCTTGCTGGGCTAAGCCTATAACTTGTCAATAACCATTGACCAAACCAAAACCCGGTCGATTTTTAGATTTCGTTACACAACTTTTAAGTTTTTGCCGTAACTTAACATAAAATCTACTTAGATAGTTCAGTATATACTAGCGCGGGTACCCTAAAATAAAAAATTTCAATGAACCATGCTTTATAATCTGAAACGTTTTATGTGACGATAAATTTGCGAATGTCAAAAGTTTCATATCGCATATTTCAACTCTTTAGAATATTATACTAGGGTACCCGTGCATTGCGGCGGCGGTTATCAAGTAATAAAATTTTCGGAAAACAAATGTTTTCAATTTTATGTTTTCTCTTACAATAATTTTACTAATAGCGAAAACATAATGAGTTTGAGTAACTTTAAAAAAAGTGATGGATAATATCAAACTAATTCATATAAAAACAATTGAAAGTGGCGTGATTATACGTCGCGGTAGTCGATAATGTTATGGGGTTATAGTCAAATTAGTTGATAGTGGTCCGTAGTCACAAGTAAGTAGAAACATTTTTTTTATTATATATATATATATATATATATGTAATAATCAACACCTCGTAGTAATAAGTAAATAAAATATATTTTTGAACATGTTTTTATCATTAATATTGTTTATTACACTTGTCCCATATAGATAAAAAAAAATATATAAATAAAATAGTGCTTATAATGTATGCATCTTGTAAAGTATATATTTATGAAAATATTTGTATCATTAATATTGTTTATAAAACTTGTCTCACATAGATAAAAGAAATAAATAAAAGAATGTTTATAATGTAAAGAAAACTTACATGTTTAAGCAATTATTTAGAGTTATCCATGAAAAGTAAAATAATTAATATGCTAATATATTAATCATTGAATTAGCACTTAGCACTTTGCACATATGCATCATTTGTTTTCAAAAAATTGACCCGGTTTTACAAAAAATATTTTTTACTTTTGTGGTTAATTTTATTTAAAATAATTCAAAATTTATTTAGATTGGTTCTCGAAACACTCTTACGATATAATAATAGTTTTGAAACTTTGTAGTTTTGCATGCATTTTAAAATCATATTCATTTATATGTGCATTTTTGTATTAAAACTATACTAATTCAAAAATAAATAATAAATGAAGCATTAAAATGTTGTGGAAGATAAATTAGTAAAAGCTATGTATTGTGTATATTATGCATTAAAAATTGTAATGCTTAAAAACAACATTAATCAATCTTAAAAAAAATTTAAGAGATAGGGTGCTAAATATTTTATAAGTAGTATAAATTACAAAATTTTAAGAATCCAATGAACATAAAATCCACTTACTGTAGATAGTTCGGTATATAGAGAAAAGTTCAAATAATTACTTTTATTTTGGTGCTTATCAACGGACAAATCCCAACTATCCATCTAGTTTGATTTAATGGTGATGATTCACCTAAAATTTAATAATAAACTTAAGTTCGTGTTTTTTTTCTTGTCCTTTTGCCTTTCTTTTTTATTTATATATTTTTGTCTTTTCTTATTTAAATTCACATTTTTCTTTTCTTTTTCTCCTTTTTTTTTTTTTTTTTTTTTTTTTTTTTTTTTAAATAATAAAAATTAAATTCACGTCATTTTAATCATGTTTTTTTTTGCTTTCATACGTTTTCGTCTGTTTTCATACATTTTCGTCCGTTTTCGTCCAGTTACATACGTTTTCGTCCGGTTTTCTTACGTTTAAGCTCGATAACATTTGATTAAGACACGAAATTAGTCACAGGGACCATTATTGTAATTTTTGTAAAATAAGGGTTCGGGGCTTGTTTAAGCTCGATAACATTAGATTCAAGGCACGAAATTTACACCATTGAGTTTAACATAATTTTTCCACGAAGATTGAGTATTCATACGACTAGTATCACATAAATGTTATATAAATCTTATTCAAAATGTTTATTATTTATTGTGTAGTCGTCGAGTATCACGGGTAGGCTTTGTCTATAGAATAAAACCTTAACTTGAATATTCGCGTTTTTAACAAACGTTTTCGAATAAAATCTTAAATAACTTATTTAGTCATGTTTGTTTAATTACTTTGTGATAATTAAATTCAAATTTAATTATTATCGTGTCGGTACGCGTTATGTGTCGTCTTTCGTTATAAGCGAAATAGTTATCTGTTAAATAATCGAATGTGAACGGAATGCTCAGAAAGTAATAATATGAAAAATAAAATTTATTTTTGATAAAAGAAATTTGTCGGTTGACTACCGGTTACGTAGTAACTGAGTTTATGCAACGGCGAACGTTAAATAGTCAAAAAGTCTAAAAGTTAAACCTGAAAAGTTAAAAGGTAAAATATTCATTTAAAGTTCCAAAAATTGCCCGTTGTCACACTTGTCAAGGAAAACATCCACAATCATTCTTCCCTTTAACTGTTCTAGCTTAGTACTCTCATCCTCTACTCCTTCTAGCACACCATACCTGTTAACAGATTGAACCCCTGCTTTCTTTTGCTGGTTATGAACATACTTCTTTTGTCCCTCTGTACCCTTGTTTTCCTCCCTTTTGCCTTTATCACCATTGTTTACACCTACATTATTCCTTACTTCCTGATTATGGTTCCTTCCTCTATACCTCCTATTTGTAGCATTAAAAGTATTACTTTGTCCTACTCTATCCTGCTCCTTCCTCTTTTTGTCAAACTCCTCTTTCTTCCTTATTTCCTCAGCAATTTCTTCCACAGACTTGATTTTATTTTAACATATATATACTGAATCAAGCTTGATCAGCCAATATTTACAATAAATGAACATAAACATCGATCCCAGTGACTGGATCGGACTAAAAAACCCAACAAAATCTGTAATTTACGCCATGATAGAACTGTCTTAAGTTGATAAGTGCCAACACTTTTCATCACAGCTCTGAAGGCTATGCAATGGTTCTTATCCCTTGGCGTATCAAACGAGATACACAATGTAAAGTCTCTTTCTGCAACAATTTGACCCAAGATGTGCAATCCTGACTCAAACAAAAGCCTCACCTATGTATATATAACATATCAATCTCTCAACTTAGCTTACAAGTTAATAATATGAAGAGACGTCATCGAGCTGGAAATACATTTTAACAATGGTCCCTAAAAAACTATATTTGATTTCCATTTGGTCACTCGCTCTTCACCTTTTAAGAACCAAAACATGATATTTTTTAAACAAACAAAACATGATTAAATACATATGTTAGAGACCAAATATGAAATCTATATGTATTAGATTACTTGATCACTAGTTTTTGTTTTATTTTTTCTACCTTAAGAATGAATCTTGATAGTGTTTAAAATACTTGTATCAGACTTTTAGCAAATAAAACAATGAATTATCAAAAATAAAGATACCACTTATTAGGTCATCTATAAAACAAGTAGGGTTGGATCGGTTGAAACCCTGCCTCTCAAACGAGAGGTCGGGGTTCGATCCTCACTCCTACAAAAGGCGGAGGTCCTTTCTACCTTTGGTAGAACCGGGCGACCTCTCTACCTTAGGTAGGGAAAGGTGTCTCACATCTTAACCTCCCCAAACACCGGAAGCGGTATTGGGTACCCATAACCCGTGGAAGGCGGCATTGGGAGTTACTTTACTTTTGGCAATGTCGACCGAGCATATGGAAGACAAAGCAGATTCAAGCATGTGGACATTTACAATTCTAGTTTAATTAGGATTCCTTATTTGTTAAGGACTATCTTGCTTTATTAGAATTGTAGTAGGATTAGAAAGCATATTCTAAATACCTATATATACCAGCCGAGCTTGTGGTTGGATATATGAAAAACCGATCAGTTGTTTGAGCTTATATTTTCTGATTAATACTAGTGAGCGTATTCTAGTATCCAGTTATTGGTTTTTGTGTTTCTGCTTGTGAACTTCGATTCAGACTTGGGTCTTGAATTGGTATCAAGAGCAAGGTTAAAGCTTAGTCGATCACAAGGGTTTCAAGCGATCGATCTAAAGGGTTTACAAGAAGTCGATCAACAAGGTTTAAGCGATCGAAGTCGACTAAAGGGTTTCCAAGTCGATCGAACACAAGTCGACTAAAGGGTTTCGACTTAAGAAGTCGATAAAGTTTCAAACTTTACACTTGGTTTACTTAGGCAAGAAGTAAAACAAGCGTGCTCTAGAAGTGGAAGTCAATCCAACTACACGGTAACTTACAAAAGGCGTTCAAGAAAGATGGTGCAAGGCGAGTCGAGTCAACCACCACCTATTGAACATTCTAAGACGGCTCTTCAATGTCCAATGTTAACAAGCACGAACTATAACATATGGGCAATAAGAGTTAAAGCGGTATTCGAGTCCATGGAATACTCGATGCATGGAACCGGGGAAGGAACACAAGTTGTTGCTAAGCAAGATCACATGGCGATTCGTTACTTTTCCGAGCGATTCGGAAGAACTTGTTTTCAAGTTTCACAATTCAACACAACCAAAGAAATGCGGGAGCTTTGAAGACCGGTATGTGGGTGTTGATCGGGTTCGAGACGCAAGGTTGCAAACCTTGGAGACGGAATCGAATCTTTAAAGATGAAAGTCAACGAATCAATCGATGACTTTGCGGCTAGGTTGGGCAAAATTGTATGAAGTAAATAGCTTGGGAACAATTTATGAAGACAAGAAACTTGTTAAGAAGCTACTTGCATCCGTTCGGATAGGTATGTTGCAATTGTTGCCTCAATAGAACAATTTGTTGACTTGAATACTATGTCTTTTCAAGAAGCAATTGGAAGGTTGAAAGCTTTTGAAGGAAGAATGAAGGGTGTTGACACCACTTACGAAGATCAAGGCAAGTTGATGTTCGGAAGGGTGAAAGATATGATAAGAAAGGTCGAGGAAGGAATTCCTCCGGTGGCAACGGTAAAGGTCAAAACTTTTCTTCTCAAAACAAATCTCGAGGTAGTGGTCAAGCTAATAACCACAACCGTGGAAACCAAAACAACTCCGGAGCAATACGGATCAAAGAAGAACAAAAGTCGAGACCTTTCAAAGATTCAATGCTTGGATGTGATGAATATGGTCACTTTGCTTCTAATTGCCCGAGCGACGTGAGCGAAAGCAAAAGCATGAATCAAACCTTTTGAAAGCGGAGGATGATGATGACCCAACACTTTTATGATGAAAAGCGTTCAAGTAGTTTTCTTGAATGAAGAAAAGATTATCCCAAACCAATTGAATACTAAGCCAAGCGAGGAAGACACTTGGTATTTGGATAATGGAGCAAGTAATCACATGACGGGGATCCGAGAATACTTTTCGGAGTTGAATGAGAATATCTCCGTGAGTGAAGTTTGGTGATAACTCCTACATCGAGATAAAAGGAAGGGTTCGATAATCATTGAAGGAAAGCGGGTGAGCAACGGTTAATCATCGGAGTCTATTACCTACCCGAGCTAAAAGCAACATAATTAGTCTTGGGCAAGCTACCGAAGGCGGATGTGACATTCGTATGAAAGGTAACCTTCTTACTATGCGTGACTCGGATGGCAAGCTTCGATGAAGGTTCCTAGAACAAGTAATAGACTTTACAAGATTAAGCTCCAAGTTGGAAGTCCGTGTGTCTCAAAGCAAAGATGGAAGATGATGCTTGGTTATGGCATGCTAGGATGGGTCACATTAATTTCGAGACGATGGAATTAATGGCAAGGAAGGGCATGGTTGAAAAGTTGCCAATAATTCATCAAGAGAACAAGTTGTGTGAATCTTGTTTGGTAGGAAAACAAACCAAGAAGTCGTTTCCTAAAGCGCAAAATTTAAGGCAACACATCCTCTTCAACTTATACATGCCGACCTATGTGGACCAATTTCTCCACCATCCATAGCACGAAAGCAGTACATATTTGTTCTTATTGATGACTTCTCACGGTTTATGTGGACTTTTACCTTGAAGGAAAAAGGTGAGGCATTTGAATACTTCAAAAGTTCAAAGCTTTAGTTGAGAAGAAGTCGGGAAGCAAGATTATAACCCTAAGGACCGATAGGAGAGTGAGTTCACTTCAAAAGAATTTACCAACTTTTGTGAAAGCGAGGGTATAACAAGACATCTAACCGCTCCTACACACCGCAACAAAATGGAGTCGTGGAAAGGCGAAACCGTACTCTTATGGGAATGACTAGAAGCATCTTGAAAGCACGAGGCGTACCAAACTACATGTGGGTGAAGGAGTTAGACACGCCACATTCTTGATTAATAGAGTTTCAACTCGAGCTCTAGTTAATCAAACTCCATACGAGGCTTTCAAAGGAAAAAGCCTAACTTGGAGGGTTTGCGGGTATTTGGATGTGTGGCTTATGCAGCGGAACAAGGCCATATTTACATAAGTTAGACGACAGTCAACACGACTCATTTACATCGAAAGCGAGCCGGTACAAAAGGTTTTCATTGTTCAATCCAAAACTAAAGAAGATAGTGGTATGTCGTGATGCGGAGTTTAATGAGGAACTTGGCTGGAAGTATGTTCTTTGAAGCGAAACACACGAGCTAAACCGGTATGTTTATCATAGAATGGCACGGTTCTATTGATACGGGTTGTGGATTTGTTAACCCGGTGTGTGACCGATGAAGTTGAGGTGAAGATCAAGAGGTGAAAATCATCATGATGTTGATGAAAATCAACCGGTCAATACCGAACAAGAAGATCAAATCGAGGCGGTAATGACCCTAATCACGTGATGAAACTCAACCAATTATGAGGCGTTCTTCAAGGGTTTCAACTAAGCCAACTAGATTTAATGACTTTATTATGGGGTCTAGTTCAAGAACCTCAGTTGCTAATGAAGATCAAAATCTACTTTTGATTGAAGATGATGAACCAAGAACGTTCCAAGAAGCAAAAGTCTCAAGCAAGTGGATGGTTGCTATGAAGCAAGAGATTGAGTCTATCGAGAAGAATGATTCATGGGAATTAGTTGAAGCTCGGTTAATGTTAATCCCATTGGATTAAAGTGGGTGTTCAAAATTAAGAGAAATCGGATGGTTCAATTAATAAGTTTAAAGCTCGGGTAGTAGCAAAGGGTTATGCTCAAAAGGAAGGAATTGACTATGATGAGGTATTTGCGCCGTGTACGGATTGAAACGATGCGTTTATTGATCTCATTGGCGCAAAAAGAAGCATGGGAGCTACATCATCCGGATGTAAAGTCGACTTTTACATGGAGAACTAAAGAGCAAGTGTTTGTTACACAACCGGAGGGTTCGTGAAGAAAGGAGAAGAAAGGAAGATCTACAAGTTGAAAAAGGCGCTTTATGGACTTAAACAAGCACCAAGGGCGTGGAATACAAAACTTGATAGAGAACTCAAGCAAATGTCTTTCAAAAGATGCCAACACGAACAAGCGGTGTATGTGAAGAAGACAAACAAGTCAATCTTGATTATTGCGGTCTATGTAGATGATCTCTTAGTAACCGGTTCGAAGCTTAGCGAAATTGGTGAATTTAAGAGACAAATGCAAGAAAGGTTCGATATGAGTGACTTGGGAAAGTTAAGCTATTATCTTGGCATTGAAGTAAAGCAAGAGGATTCGAGTATCTCAATAAGTCAAGAAAGCTATGCAAAGAAGATCTTGAAAGATCTTTGGGATGCATGAAGCGAATCCTACTCAATGTCCATTAGAACACGGAATGAAGTTAAGCATGGACAAGGAAGGAAAACCGAGTTGATGCAACTTATATAGGCGACGAGTTGGTTGTTTAAGGTATTTACTACACACTCGACTGATTTATCTTATTCGGTTGGTTTGGTTAGTCGTTACATGCAAGAACCAAAAGAATCACATATGGCATTGTGAAACAAATACTAAGGTATATCCAAGGTAGTTTGAATTTTGGAATACGATACAACCAAGAGAAAACCAAGGAGTTAGTGGGGTTTAGTGATAGTAGTTTTGCTATGGACCAAGATGATGGTGAAGCACAACTGGGCATGTATTTTATCTAGGTAAATCACCTATCACTTGGTGCTCACAAAAGCAAAACACGGTGGCTCTATCGTCTTGTGAAGCCGAGTTCATGGTCGCAACTTCACCGCGTGTCAAGGGATATGGTTACGTGGATTGTTGAGTGAAATAACCGGAATGGAAGAAAGAGTGGTGGTCTTATTTGTTGACAACAAATCGGCTATTGCACTTATGAAAATCCGGTCTTTCACGGGAGAAGCAAGCATATAAACACACGTTATCATTTTATCCGAGAGTGTGTTGAAAGAGACCAAGTACAAGTTGAGTTTGTAAGAGGTGAGTTACAACGTCTTGATATTACGACGAAAGCTCTCGCAAGGATTAAGTTCAAGGAGATGCAAGAGTTACTCGGGTTGAAGACCTACCTATCTCGAGTCGAAATTAGGGGGTGAATGTTGGCAATGTCGACCGAGCATATGGAAAGACAAAACAGATTCCAAGCATATGGACATTTACAATTCTAGTTTAATTAGGACTCCTTATTTGTTAAGGACTATCTTGCTTTATTAGAATTGTAGTAGGATTAGAAAGCATATTCTAAATACCTATATATACCAGCCGAGCTTGTGGTTGGATATATGAAAAACCGATCGATTGTTTGAGCTTATATTTTCGATTAATACTAGTGGCGTATTCTAGTATCCGATTATTGTTTTTGTGTTTACGCTTGTGAACTTGATTCAGATTTGGGTCTTGACTCACAAGAAGCTTGCATGCCTCCGATGCTGATTCCCACAAGTATCTTAGTTCTTTACAACACGTGACTCTTAGATATTTAAGTGTCCTAAGATGTCTAAGGAGTTCTGTATGTAGGTGAGTAAGTCCTTTGATATCTTGCAATATTAACGTCATAATTGATGATGACGCACAAACCATGCTTCGTAACACCATTTCAGAACACTCTGTAATATGTAAACCCTGAAGTGATGGCAATAAATCAATAGACAACTCAGCTAGTTTTGGACAATTCTCTATATATATCTCACCAAGACGAGGAAATAACCCACTAGTTGCATTGTTGCCACCAACACTAGTTGACCATCTTTCCCATCGTGGCATATGTTTAAATTTCAAAACTGTAAGAGATGGAAATGCAACTTGATGGACAGAATTAGTATGTGCACAAAACATAGAATCCAAAGTCACCACCTCATTCAAGCTTTCCACATATAACATCTGAAGTGACTGTAGATGTCCGAGTGTTGGCAACTGTTCACAACCTATACAACCACGTAATGTAAGCTCTCTTAACTGATCAAATAAAGGATCTCCGACCCAACTAGGAAACTGCTTTCCCCCATAGAACAAAATCTTCAGATTTCTCAACTTATGATGAGGTTTTAGACCTTGAAGTACCTCATATTCAGTCGTCTCATTGAAAGAGACATCCAAGACACGATTACATGGCATCTCGAAACCTTCAGAAGCATCATTAGCCCATATCATCTCTAAATCACAAAGACCCTTCTTTTGGTTTAAACTGGCATCCTTAGCTTGTATTGGATTTATCACTTTGTCTAGCCCCTTAATGGAAAGCGGGCCTTGAAGATTTGCTAGGTCCTTAAGATCAGATATCTTAAACCCATTATCTCCTTCAATAATGACCTTGGATAGAGTTTGCAGGCTCGTCAACCCATTCAATCCTAAGGGCGTCTTGGTCAATAATGGAGTACGACTGATGTCAAGATGTCTTAGGTGCTTTAACTTTGCAAAACTCTTCGGCAAGATAGATAACTTGAGACACCAGCTAATCAACAAGGTCTGCAGATTATAGAGGTCAGTCACTTGTTCTGGTAGTTGTTTGATGGGATTGCTACACAAGTTGAGGTACCGCAGATGCTTGAGACAACCAATAGAATATGGTACCTCTCCTATGTGACAACCGTCAAGACTTAGCACCCTTACAAAGTGTAACTGGGGAAGTAACTCTTGAAGTACAATGCTCGAAAAGGAAAAAGGTGGCCACCCATGTATTTTCATGAAAGTTCGCAAGCATTTCGCTCTTTCTAACTCCATGAACTTTCTAAATACTCCATCTTCCCCACCTAAAAATGAAAAGTGACGGAATTTTACTAATGCTTCAATTCGGTCATCTATACCCATCTTAGCATCCAACCTAATGAAAAATTCCCCAGCAACACTCTTGGCCAAGTCATTTATCAAGTCATGCATTATATATTGTGCTTTGTCACCAGTTGAAGGCTGAAAAAATAATCTTGACTGTAGCTCTTCAAAATACTGGCAGCCCAAACTCTCCTTGGACATGTTGCCATTTTTTTGGTCTAAAAACCCTTCTGCCAACCATAGTTTGACAACTTTATTCTTGTAATACACAAAGTCTTTTGGAAATAAGGAGCAATATGCAAACAAATGCTTCAAATGTGGAGCGAGATCATAGTAGCTCAGTCTTAGAGCTGGCAAAATATCATTTGCATCCTTTAAATCCCATATTTCGCTATACAACACTTTCTCCCATACATCATCATCATGATCACCATCATCTTTTTTCATTCTCAAGGCCCTCCCAAGTGTTATCAAAGCCAAAGGCAATCCATCACATTTCTTTACTATGCCTTCACCATGCAATTTCAGTTTTGGATGTTTGTCAAAGTTTTGCTCATCTAGTGCAGATTGAGCAAATAATGACAGAGATTTTTCATATGACAAAACACCAAGCTTGTGAGTTTCATAAGAATCCATCATTGAAGCAACCGTGTGACTACGAGTTGTTACAACAATTTTACTTCCAGGTGCCCCTGCTCCAAGAGGGCTTCGGAGGACTTCCCACTTATTGTAGTCTTCGTTCCAGACATCGTCTAGAACAAGTATGAACCTTTTTTTTGTAAGTTTTTCTTTAAGGGCCACATGTAGCTGATCAAGATTAGCAAAACTTTTGTCTTCCCCACCTACAGCTTGAAAAATGGCCATGCTAATATTAAATACATTAAAGTCATCACTAATACAAACCCATGCCCTCAAATCAAACTTAGCCTTCACTTTCATGTCATTGTACAAACCTTTGGCGAGAGTTGTTTTGCCTACGCCTCCCAGACCAACTACAGACAAAACCCCGACGTTTTGATTATGTGGTTCATCCCCCAACAAACTTCCAAGCAATTTTTTTTATCACCTTCCCGACCCACAATTCTGAAGCTATCATTTATTACCGAGGTTTGCTCCTGTCGACTACTTCTATTTGGCCTTATAACATTTTCAGACACTTCTAAACCCAGTTTATCTTGTTGCTCAACAAGCTCTTGCAATTTGCTGGTAATCTTATCTAGCTTAGAACTCAGCTCTAGACCATACTTAATGTTACTAAGAGGGAAATTACAACAAGTTGGTATGATCTTCAATACCTTGTTAGTGCTGGAACTGGCATGAGATTCCTGACTGAACTTGCGTCGTATAACTTCTGTGGCCATATCATCGAGTACATCGTCTATGTCATAAGTCAAATCCTGCAGCTCGAGCAACCACAATTCAACACGCTTCTTTGTTATCTGCTGCTGTGCTGCATCATGAAGCACAGCTTGGATCCGGGTCAAGTTTATCCTCCAGTTCTTCAAATGGTTTTTAATTCCTTCCGATCGAGCCAGGTTCATGAAGTCAACAGAAGCCAACTTCTCTAATAGAACGGTGACAGCAGCGGTAATAACAATTTCAGCCATTGGAACTAGGAAAAGGATGGAACTATTGTTTCTTTTTTGGACGTTTCGATATCAAAGTAAGTTTTATGTGATTGAATTAAGAGCATAAATGTTCAATCTGATCTCACTGATCCATAAGTACGTGGATTTCCACGAGAAAGTATAAAATATTTAGTAGAATAATCCAACTTGCAGAAGTTTCCAAGGGTGATGTTATTCTGCTGCTAATTTGTTCTTTGCTTCTTATCACTACTCCATTCCTAAGTAAAATATTAAGCTTTTTTCAATTATTGATAGCGCGTCATTTGACCATACAGCCGTGTTCCACTTTAAAAATACAGATTACAAATCATCAACAGTCGGTTTTTTGTCAAGGAGTGATTACTTTATGTAAATTAATCCGACTCGTATCATTCAAAAATTTGTCTCAAGTTAATCGTTATCATTTTCTAAGAAATTCTCCTGTGCTATATTAATAATTTATAACCATCCACATAAACATTTTTGCTGCCTAGGTTTGTTGCACCATAGCACGGTCTTTTTTTGTAAAGAGGAAGCTGTATAATTTATCATATTCAGCTCTATATTTAAGCAGTCCAACTATACTTAAATATGACTTGCAAACATAAGACAACTATAAAAGCTGATAGATGTGTATCATGCTTAATAGAAAACTTAAGAAAGTCTGATTTTTTAGCAATGGATTCTGTTTATTAGATGTTACTTAATTATAGCTAGAAACATTATGTGATTATGTCTATCATAACTCAAATGATATTGATGAAATATTGACAGTTCAATAATAATATGCAAGGAGAAGTTCAATTAGATATACTATATCGAAGTCACATTTCCTTTCTAAAATGAACAGTTGAGCTTACAGAACAAAGGATATCGAATAAACAAAACAAATAAATTCATATAATTTCGAATCATTACTCGGACAGCAGACCAAACAGCAGATAGTTGTTGTTGATTAAATGTAGGCATAGTGACACCAAAGCTGAGTTTTATCTAGATAAATATGTTGACAGGGATAAGTGGAGCAACCGTAGTATGCGTTCTTTGGATATAACTACTTTTCGACTGGTTTTATGATAGGAAAAGCGTTTTTTTGGCTGGTAATCGACATAAGATCTTACTCCATAATTAATCTCGCTTCTGAGTTCTGATGACATAATATATTGTAATAATCTAAGATGTTAAACATCATATAAAACACTTATATTTGCTATGTATATACCATTGTTGATTTGCATGCAATAAAGTAATGAACAATGAAATACTCAAAATTGCAAGTTATGAGACACAAAAAGGGCTTCTAATAGCACCTTTTACATTCACAAATTTAGGGACAATGGTTACAGAAGATGAAGATATGTATACGTAATGATGAGGATCAAGAAACATGAAGACAAACCACGCCACTTAGGAACTCCGAGTCCAGTTGCAGGTGATGGGCTCGTGTGACTATTTAGCTGCACCAATCTACAACCCATCATTCGAGTATAATCAAAGGCTTATGTACACGAACAAGCTTAGGAACTGATTACCTGTGGAGATACCAAACACAAGTCAGGTTGTCGTACAATGTAAATTTGATCACCGGTGCTATTTTCCTTGTAGATATCCTGGTTTCTGTGCCATGTCCATAGTGCATATGTTGAATTCACCACCTGCCAAAAAAACTCGTTACTTATTATTTGACCCCTAAAACATGTATTAATCAGAATCTGGCTATCTAAAATTTCCATTTGTTACCTCAAGAACGCCATGTCCAAAGCTGCTTTCTCTATAAGCACTCCATTCGGGTTGTTCATCCCAGCAAAACTTTCCCTTTGCAGGACCAGATGTGAAATTTTTATGACATACCCCTCCAAATTCAGGTACATTATCACTAGGCGAAGGACACTTTCCTGGTTCATCTGCGTGATCGACATCTATCTTCTCAATGTTGCCACCGTCTCCAATTGTTATATACACAGCCCCACAAGGGTCTAAACTGTAGTTGTACACTCTATTCATCCTCTCGTAGGCATGCACCTGAAAAACCACGAAGATCGGGACAAACTATTCATTAATGTTAAAAAAACTGATTTTGTTTATGGCAGAATTACTCATACCCGAGAGTTGGGTAGAAAAGATCATAAGTTTATGATTTACCACCTTTAGTTTACTTTACACTTACATGACCAGAGAATACGATGTCAACACGATACTGATACAAAAGTTCTTCCATTTCTAGCCTCATACACTCGAATTCTTGATAATGTGACGAGTAGCTATTATACCAAGGGGAATGCCACGCGGCTACTAACCAAGGTGTCACACTTCGGTTTAATTTACTCAAGTCCTTTTGGAGCCAAGAATACTGTGCACCTAAAACGATCACATATAATTATATTACTATCAGTTACTAGCATAATAAAATGACTATAAAATAAACTTGTGTTAATAATATACCGGTCCTATTGTAGTCAATATATGCTCCTAACATGATGAAATGTACGCCTCCGGCATCAAACGAGTAGTAGAAATTGTTGTTAGAGCCTGACTCGTTGGAGGGTACTGCAAATCTTTTAGATATGATTCAAAAGTGACTCCATCAGTTTGTGGCTCGATCTCATGGTTACCTTCGATGACCATCATAGGTACTCTAGAGATCAAGGACTCCATGAACCTGGACTTTAATTTAGATATAGATATTGTGTCAAATTAACCAACTGTTGTACGCTTGTAGAATCTTAGCATTCAGTGTAAGATTTAGTGAAACTATCTATTGGTTGACTTGGATTAAACTTTATCTCTAACGGGTCAAATGGGTAAAATCACAAAAAGGGTACCACTGAAATAAACAGGTCAAATCAGTAGAAGGACGCCCAAAGTGTACTTATATGTTTAATGCATACAACCTCCAAGATATATACCCGACTTGACCAGAACCCATTTTGAACCGTTACCCGTCCAGCCCAACCGGCCTATTTTTTTCCTGAGCCCGTTTGGGGCTAACCCATTAAACAAGTTCCAACCAGTTGACCAAGCTTATACAGAGTTAGAATTTACCTTCCCCATCCATCCCAACGGGGTTGATAAGTTTCACGAATAGGCGCATCCGGAAATGCACAAGAAAAACATGATGCACCTTCGCCACCAGTAGTAAGGTACTGATTGGCATAACTCAAGTCTCCAACCATTAGAATCATAGATGGATCATTTTCAATCAAATGATCAATAGTGGTTGTCGTATTAGCTGTGAGTCCAAGGTCCCCAACAACTGCAATTTTACGAGGATATGTGTTTGGGCTCGAAAATGGTAACGCTTTCAAAACACGCCACACTCATTGCTGGAATAGAACTGTCTCCACATTTGTAGTAATATTTTGAACCAGGTTCAAGACCTACATTACATACATCGACAACTATTAATACTAAGTTACTAATTACAATATTTTACGATAATAAATACTTACCATCAATCTTGACGTGATGAATGATTCCCAAGTATAATTGAGAAGTCCTTCAAATGGGTAAAACTGATTATAAATCAATGAAACCCCGCTTTCGCTTCTTTGTATAATTTCCACTATTTTCGCCATACCACACCTCACTAGCAACTGTAGATGGATCAAGTGGCGTCACATTCTTCCCAATCTGTGCATCCCCTTTACAATAACAACAAGGTGTTTAGCATTTTGTTTTAAACGTTATAATGTACAACAACAACATACCCAATCCCACATGGACGGGTATGGGAGGTAGAATGTAGACAATCCCGCCTTACCCTGTGATAAACCCAAGGTAGGGAGACTTTCAGGAAGACCTCCGGCAAGCGTAAGTGTGCGGGTGAGAGAGCTCAAAATATAATGCAAGTGAGAAAGTGTGCAATAACAAGGATGAAGAGACAAAAGACAGAATACGAAAAACAAGCAAGCAAGCATACGGGAAATAGGCATAAAACAACAAAAGAACTAACGAGAAATAGACAAAAGCGTCATAATGTGATATGGCTAATCACAATCACAAACGCAATCACATAATCAGTCAGAACACACGAAAGACAAGCTGCAAGGAGATAGCGTTTGGATATTCTTTTGATGTTTCAAGTTGTCCTAATTAGATAACGTTGTCTTAACCCGCATAATATAACAACTCTATAATAGGCCACCCAAGCACGTGTTTGCGCCTGGTTTTGCATATAAAAATTCAGCCTAAAACATGTTGGACGAACGAAAATACCTTTGATATCTTTCTAGAGCACAATATACAACTAATTACATTTCTCTTTTTCACATTAGATCTACCAAAATTTTAACGGCATTATCATACTTAGGTAATATAGATTGCTCCAAACACTTGCTAACTTATGAAACTAATCTGGATCACTTTTGTTACGGGCTTACAGCTACTCTAAACAGAACTACAAAAGATCCAAAACTACTTATTTGATCCCCTATATTTCTACACTAATCACTATAACTAAGTATAACGCAATAATCAGATAATCATTTTCAAAGCCCAACGCGCAAAACAACTCTCTAGTCTAGTCTCATAACCACATTAAACTAAGCAAATAAATAAACCATTTTTTTTTCCGCTACTTAGATTAGTATTTTTGGACAAGTATAATGTTTTTTAAACAAAACCATAGATACACCATTGAGCGATATTTTTCACTATAGTTTTTACATTAAGTTCGGCCTACCTTAATTTAAAATCCTAGCTCATTCCCCTAGTCCAATGAGAAGTATATTAAAATAAAAAGTGGTGAAAAGTGACTATAACAACACCTTTGAGATGTATCGACGTGAATCAAATGCATTTGTATTCATTTAGATGCATCCCTTTGAGTTTCGAAAGTTATTATAGAGAAAATGATGAAGTTGATTTTTATGATTCCACCACATGTAAAAGAACAAAATAAAAAAGAAATCGTGAAATACAACGTATACACATTTAAATAAAAGCTAGACTACACATTATGATGCATATAAGATAATAAAAATGCATGTAATTTAGGTCAGTGTATCTTAAATATACGGATACAATTACTCTTTATCTTTAATATTTTAAGATTACTTTTCTTTTTATTTTTATATATAATAGTAGCATATCTTAATTTCTTAATTGTTTTTAGCATATCTTAATCTTCTTCGCACTGTTCTCCAAGCATGGTTTTCTTCACAGGTGGGTTATTCGTTTTCTGGTATGTTGTGATTCGGTTGCTTATTTGTTTTTTGGTGTGTGTTAAAGAATCATGGTACCCTTTTTTTTGGCTTATTTTTTGAGTTACTGCATGTCGTGTGTTGTTTTGGATTTGATGTTTCGTTTGCATGTTCGGTTGTTATTTTGGTACCACGTTTTCGATTATGTATGATTACTCACATGTGGGGACTTGGGGTTTGTGACAATTAGGTTTTCGCTTTTGAGGGTTTTTGGTACGTGTGTTTATGCTTGGACCGTCTTCAATTACATAAAATTAAGGAGGTATGTATACGGTAATAAAATTAACAAAGACATGGAGAAAACAATTGGTGATTTTACAACTTTCTGTACGTTTTCTTTTGAAGATATTTCATCTTCGATGAGTTTATTATTTAATTTCTATTTTATGTAATCATATATATCGTTATCGACCTGGGCACATTTATTCTTCTATTTGACCAGCAAATAAGTGATTAAGGCATTTTGTAAAGTTGTGATTCTTGAACAAAGTAGTACTGTATTCAGGTTGGAAAATATATGTTGTATGAGTTCGTTTTAATTCAATCAACATAAGTAACAAATTGTTTCTTACCATTTAGTGCACAAAATTCTTCATGTTGCATATGTCAGCAAACTTGAAAAATTAAATTTCACATATAATTTCACTTTGTGCAATTTTAGAGTTTATTTGTCATTTGACTAGATACACTTTACCATCTGATTGATATTCTACATTTGATTGTGTAGTTTCTCCCCACCGTATCATGATGATGGAAGCTAACAACTGTTGCTGATATTTTGTTAAGCCACGCCACGGAAACTGAACATGTGAGATCAAGGTACACTGAAACTCACTGTTAATAACATTCTTCCATTTTTTGTTAATATGCAAAGACAAGGCAAGCCTCAGCAAAGCCTGGTATTTAGATGCTATTAATATGCAATATGTATAGCTAGCCGCTGATGTATTTGTGGTTTTTTCACATTTCCAGCTTGGAATTTTAAAGGAACAACTAAAGTGCAGGCTACGAGAGCAAAGGAGCGGGACCAGATGCCAAGATGATGCAACTGATTGCACAGGCACTGCCCAAACTTTACTTCTTCCAGTTGCTGGAAAAAGGTGAAGTACACAACATTTAGTGTTTTGTCTTTGTTTTGTTTTGTGTTTTCATTACTTGAATACACAAATTCAGCTCTTAAAGAAACCATACAACAAAGACTACTAGGTGATTACGATGGTGGTTGTTGGAATCACTCCTAAACTAGATTACAAGTGTTAGTAATTAATATGTAATAGTTAGCTTAATTAGGCTTTTATGTTAGTACTTAAGGCAAGGCTTATGTAGAAAGCCCATAAGCCTTGGCCCAAGCCCAATAAGGAAAGGAAGGGAGCTTGTGTGTTGCCCTAGCTCCTTCCCTATAAATAGTCTTGTAAACCTTCACTTGAAGGTTGGTTGTTCACTTTTCTATTTCACTCTAAGCATAAACCTTTCTTTATTTATACGTGTGTTTTGGTTAAGTGTTCATCCGATCCTTTCTTCATCTCATTTCTTCATATTGATGCTTGTGTTACAAACATGGTGACCTAACAGTTGTATCATTCGCCAAATAGTTGGTGAAACGTGTGTTTGTTTTTGAAGTTTTTTAGTGTGTACGCGTAAAGTCTCGGTACACAACTTTCATACGCTTAAAAAACTTATTTTTTACACTTTAAAATCCAAGATTCTTGTACTTTAAAGGTTATTTGGTGTTAAAGTTTAAGTTTTTGGCAAAAAGTTTGCAACTTTACGTGTATTTCATTGTGTTTAAGCTTGGTTTTAGTCGTGTGGTCATTTCTACTCGTAAGGTGAAAAAGTGTTTTTGATCATCAAGTTTCACACTTTTGTGTTATTTTGGTGATATTTAAGCTTCTTCATCACAAAAATCTGGTTTAGAAACATTGTTGTGCTTAAAAATTCAGTTTTGGCAAAGTTGACAAATCCTACGCGTAACTAAACCCTAGTTTTACGCGTAAGAGCTCAAAGTCTACGCATAAGCTTTTCTTGGCTTGATCTTCAGTGCTAATTGGTTTACTCAGTGTTTTCTTGCTTGGATAAGCCTGAAAACACTTCGACTTTGGATATCTCTTACACTGGATAAGTGTAAAGGATTTTTGGGTTAAAACCCTAGTTTTACGCCTAAGCTTAAAAGCTTACGAGTAAAAATCTTACACCTAAGCATTTCCTACGCATAAGCTAGTCTTACGCCTAAGGAAATATTACGCATAAGTTTCTTACTACTAAGTCTTTAGTTTACGCATAACCTAAGGTTTCACCAAGTCTACGCGTAAGCTATTCTTACGCGTAAGCCACATTGTTACGCGTAAGGTGGTATTTTTACGCTTAAGTCATTTCCTTTGCATAAGCTGGTTTTCTACGCATAAGGATACTTCATCAAAAAAGTTTCACTCGACTGCAAAGATCCATTTTCAACACAAGTTTCAAGATGTCTCAACCACCATACTCTAGCTACTTTATTCATGTGTATCCTCAACAACAACAACAACAATTCCATCAACAACAACAATTTTATCAACAACTGCAACAACAACAACAACAACAATTTCAACAACAATTTCCTCCAGGAGCAATTCAACCACAAATGATTCAACCACCCCCTAGTCTTCAAGTACAACCCTACACAAACTTTCAAAATCAACATCCATCCAGAATACTATGAAGAACCGTCTTGGTTTGAAAAGATGTGTGAAGCTTTAACCACCAACAATCCATTCATGAGGTCGGATCACTGATAGACCTCTAATGCTCACTCCCTAAACTATGATCAATGGGTGATACGGTTCTTTAGGTTCGTGATCTAAAGAAGCCACATGGAAAGTTCTTGAAAAGGTCATCCTTGAAGGTCCATTTCGGATGCCTCATCACATCGCATGCCGGAGATCCAAATGCTAATCCACCAAGAGGTGATGTCACCAACGTTGTCGGCCTTCTCAACTTACTATCGATCAACTTCTACACTTTGAAGCCGATGAACGGCAATGCAATACATCCTTTTGGGATTACCTAATCCGATACTTCAAGTGTTGATGCTCAAAAGATCGCCAAGGCAATGTGGGAGCATATTCATCTTCTCATGGAAGGCACGAAACTCAATCAAGAAGACATGGAATCCAAAATCTACTTGGCTTATGAACACTTCATGATTGAACCGGGGAGACATTAGAGTCATATCATCATCGATTCTCGACATCATCAATGACATTGAAAACCCAACATCATTATGCCAAGAATTGCGTCAATACTAAGTTCCTGAGTAGTCTTGGTCCTTATTGGGAAAAGTATGTCATTTTCATCCGTCAAGCGAAGAATCTTCATCATGCTACATACGGATTGTTGTACGACTACTTGAAGCCCCACCAAAAGGAAGTTGACAAAGAAAGGGTTATCCGAGGACTCCCTGTTTCACCTTCACTTCCAGATAATCAAACTCTTGCTTTGTGGGCTCAAACGTGTTATCCTCAATTCCCTACTTTACAAACTGTCTTCACAAATCCTCCTCAACCAACTGCAACAATCATACCATATGATCCATCACAACACCAATCTCAAGAAACTCAATTGGTTTCATACAACAACAACAATGATCAAGCACTTTACAGTGAATCTAATAAGGATACAGAAGCTTTTGATGCATTGCAACAAGGGTTTGTCATGATTGCTAGAGCTTTCAGCAGATATTCAAACAAATCCAACAATCGCATTCGTACCTCATCAAACACAAGGAATCAGGCTGTTGTTAACAATGGACGTGTTGAAGTTCAGAATCATGGTAATGTTCGTCAGATGAGCGGTGGTCAAGGGTTTAATCCAAGGAATAACATGGGTGCTCCACAACAACAAAGGGCTCAAGTGGTTGAACATGGTAATGCTCAAAATGGGATTAATGGTCTTCGTTGCTATAACTGTAATGAGAAGGGTCATCTAGCTAATGCATGCCCTAAGCCGAGGACAAGAGACAACGCTTATCACAAAGAGGCTTTACTCTTGGCTCTTAAGGATGAAGCTGGTGGAACTCTTACCAACAAGGAACAGAGCTTCATGGCAAATGCAGATTCGATGATGACATGGAGGACTTGCAGTTAATGCAAAGAAATGATGCTAATGGCTAACATGCACGAACTCCACATGAGTGATACAGCCCAGTGTATGACATCGACGACTTGTCTCGTGTACGGATCAAACTATATTCATTAATGATCGATATCTCCGCCAACATCCGCATCCGACAAGGATCGAGTGTTCAACATGAGCCGCCTACATCTCATTCGATGAAAATCAAATAGATCCCGTAGTTATATTTGACGATCAAGATGACCTTATGGTTAATACTGATAATCAAGTTGACTCCGTGGTTATATTTGAGGATCTAAATAATGATCATGTTGAGACCCACGTTGAACAAGCTGAACTTTCGTCTAATCCAGATCTTGAGCTCATGACCTTACTTAAAGACCAAGAATCTCGAATGGAAATTTGCAAAGACATCAATAAGCAATTAAAAGAAAAAAATGCACTGCTGACTAAGGATAATGAATGCTTAAAATATCAACTCAACATTTTTCAAACACAAGAAAAATCTGAAAAAGGTTTTGAAGTCGCTTTTGCTAAATCCTACCAAAACGAAAAATCATTGGAACAACAGATACATGATCTAGTTGCATATAAGAATGTTTTGTTGTCTCAAATAGAATAAATGAAATATGATCATAAACAACAACTTAACGCTCTCACTTCGAAAACTCAAAAAGCCAAGTCTGAGTTGTTAACTTGTCAAAAACACTTCTGTGAGTACAAAAAGCATTCAAAGAAACGAATAGATGACTATCTTGAAGAAATTGTCGACTTACAAAACAAAATCAAAGAGTTTCGAAATGTTGTTTATAAACATGGTGAGTCAATCACAACTATTCAAAAGTTTACTTTTAAACCAAATCCAAATAGATATGGACCGAATCTTGCTGATTACAAACCAAAATTTTCTAATAGAGCATTCAAACCAAATCCGCAAGTCTACAGTGCAGAACATAGAATTGATGATTCCATTATGAGTGTTGTTGAATATAATCGCATGGAAGAATTAGATGCAGAAGACGAGAGTCGATCAAAATTAGAAAATGTTGTTTATAACAAACCATTTAACTATTCAAAAGCCATCACTTTCGTCGCACAACAAGATAAATCTAACACACCTTGGGTTATCACACCTATCTCTGAGTCTTCTAATGTTGGTCCCTAACCCAATTCTGCACAAATTAATGGTCCTTTACCTTCACTCAGTGAAGTAAAAACAGTACCCGAACGTTGTCAAATTCTCAAATATTTTGAAACATTCCTTTCGGACATCAAACTTTTGGAACGTGAAATAGAAATCAATTATGAAATAAAAGTTGAACATTTCAATCGCCTCATGCGAGAGAACAAAGAGATATTTTTCAGAAAAGAATTTTACCTCATGTCCAAAATTTGAAAATGTGTGCAATATATTGGGAAAGGGATTTTCACAAGGAGCTTGGACTTATGAAAAGAGTTTTCGAGCAAACAGGATCATCGATTTCAAATACCAAACGTAAAAAGAAAATGTTAAGAAAAAATGTTGATCGACTCTTGGAAGATGTTATCTGTGCTGATAACAATAATGTTGTGTTATTACATTCTGTCGCATATGCATTTAATTATATATCTGCTGATTCTGTTGTAAATGTTGAGAATACTGATATTGTGTCACAAATCAAGTCTTTAAAAGTTGTTAATGAACGTTTGTTAAACGAGCTTTCAAATGCAAAACGTCGTCTTCAATGGTGTCTAAAAGATTGTCAAAATCGAGAACTCGCTTTGCAAAACAAAATCAACCAGTTGCATACAAAAACTCTTAATCCAAAACTTGAGCAATTGGATGATGAAAATGTGTCTTTGAAGTGTCAAATTTCAAAATATGAACAAGAAATTTCAAAAGTTAATAAGGAATATGGTGTCATATTTGATTTACTCAAAAAGACTCGTGCTCAAGCGTCAAAAGATGTTGATGATCATCTTGCATATACCAAAGATGTTTTACGACGAGATGGACTCACTGCTCGAAAATCTAGATTTGTCACACACTATCCATGATCTAAAAGCGAGTTGGTGAAACTTAAGCAAGATAGGAATAGGAACACGAGTAATCGCACCTAAAGATTCAAAATGACTCTAGAACATCTAATGACAAGCCACAAGACACTAATGTGCTTCCTCATCTTGAAACAAGAATATTTGCCTCTTTTCCCAACGCCTCCACTTCACAGCCTAGGAGCAATACAAGGAAGAATAGGAAGTTGCGACGTAAGAAAAGAACAATAAAGATCTCTGAAGTAGAAGAACACCTTAGGACTTTGAATAAAACTCAAGTTGCACCTACTTTAGATATTGCGTCTGAAAAATGTAATGAACAAAGTGATGTAACAAATGCTGAATCTTTAAGTACTCTAAATGTTTTGTTTGAAGCTTCTTGTGTTGGTTGTCGTAAAAGCATGTTTTCTGGTTGTCATGATAAATGTGTTGCTAAGGCTATCTTGAATCGTAAGCGGAATAATAGAAAACGGAATACCTCTAGGCCCACTAATGCTTCTAAGTCTGTGCTAGGTAAACCACCCTCTATTGTTCCGACTACGATCATTGATGTACCCATAGAATCCCCTTCCCCTCCTAGGAAGAACTTATCACCTAGTGCATTTACTAAGACCAAAGCTAAGACTAGTTGGAGATGGCAGAAATGGTTACATAATACACTTGGCTTTAAATGGATACCTAAAATCATAAACATGTGTGTTTCAACTACAACCGCTTGAATCCTCTAACTCTTGGGTTCCACATCTACTTCTATTCCATCTGTGTCATCTGTGTGTAATGCAAGTGATACAGATCATCCTATGGATTGTTGATAGCGGATGTTCCCGGCACATGACAGGCAATCTCAAACTGTTATAAAACTTTGTTTCAAAGTTCATTGGCACTGTCAGGTTACATCAATGGGCTACGAAGATTACATCAATGGTAACATCGAAATTAGCAGGGTTTATTATGTGGATGGCATCGGTCACAATCTCTTCTTAGTTGGTCATTTTTGTGATGGAGATTTGGAAGTTGCTTTTCGGGAGAAAACTTGTTTCATTCGTGATCTACAAGGAAATGATCTTATGTCTGGTACCCGCAATTCAAGTCTTTATACAATCTCAATGCAAGACATGATTGCTTCATCTCCCATCTGTCTACTTTCAAAGGCAACATCTACAAAATCTTGGCTATGGCACCGTCGTCTCTCACATTTAAACTTTCAAACCATAACCAATCTTGCACGATACAAACTTGTTGAAGGTCTCCCAAGATTTCGGTATTCTAAAGATCACCTATGCTCAGCTTGTGAACAAGGGAAAAGCACTCGTGCTCACTTTCCTTCAAAGGTGGAACACAACTCACAACATGTGCTTCATCTTCTTCACATGGATTTGTGTGGCCCGATGCGCGTGTAGACGATTAATGGCAAACGCTACATATTGGTAATTGTAGATGACTACTCAAGATGGACTTGGGTTTATTTTCTTCAAGTAAAGATCAAGCTCCACGATGATCATCACCTTTCACAAAAATTCAAGTTCACTCGAATACGCTTAGACAAATCGTAATGCATACAAGGAACCGAATTTGTGAATCAAAATCTTCGTGCATATTATGAGAAAGTGGAATTGAGCATCAAACATCAATTACACGAACCCCGAACAAAATGGAGTTGTTGAAAGATGAAACCATGCGTTAGTGGAAGCCGCAAGAACGATGTTGATAAATGCAAACTTCCAGACATTACTTGTGGGTCAAGCCGTGTCAATCGCATGCTATACTCGTAATCGCTCAATGATTACTAAACGCCACAACAAAACACCTTATGAGCTTATCCATAACCGAAAACCGAATCTCAAACACTTTCATGTATTTGGATCCCTTTGTTATCCGAATAATGATCGTGATGACTTTGGTAAGCTCAAAGCCAAAGTCGACATTGAGTCTTTGTTGGATATTGTGAAAACTCTAAGGTTACGGATCCGGAATCGTTGTACAAGGGAGATTATGGAAACGATTCATGCAAATTTCGATGAGCTTCTCGAAATGGCTTCGAGCATAACACTTGGAACCCGGACATAACCGCTTAAACTTCCTCAAACCCCATCATCACCGAACCTAGTTTACAACTTACTCGACGTCAAATGAAACAACTATTTGCTCCTCTTTTAGTGATGATATTGATGAACGTGCTCGGATGTATCAAATGTTTCGCCGCTAAACTCGATCATAATCCAATACCGATACACTGCTACAACAACTCTTCGTTGAGGAAGCACCACCGATTGATTCTACAACAACGATCGAACAAACCGCATCCAATGACGCCGAACCAAATGATGATCTTCGAACAATGAAGTACCCCCACCGCAGATTATGATCCAAATGCGTTCTTCAACCCTTTTGCTAATGAAGTCGCCACATCCGATGTTGCGGAATCATCTACAAGTCATTTGAATCCTCCTAATCTGCGAATGTATATCAACATCAACCCTCCACACATCGTTGGACTAAAGACCATCCTCTAGTGAATATTATTGGCAACTTGAATCAACCAACCGTAACTAGACAATGTCTTCGATGACGGTGAACATTGCATTTATGCACTTACCGCCCCGCCAAGTCGAACCTAAAAACATTAAGGATGCCATGACATATGACAACCGGATTGAATCCATGCAAGAAGAACTCAATCGCTTTAAACGTCTTGAAGTATGGGAATTGGTTGAAAACCAACTGAGTCTATGTTATTGGTCTCAAATGGATTTGGAAAACAAGTCGGATGTTGAAGGAACGTTATCCAAATAAGTCACGTCCGGTGGCTAAGGGTTATAGACGGGAAGAAGGATTGATTACGAGGAATCATTCGCACCGGTTGCTAGACTTGAGGTTGTTCGATCTTTCTCGCATTTGCGGCTCACATAAACATCACGGTCTTTCGGATGGACGTCAAAACGCTTTTCTCAATGGAAAACGAAAAAACGGTCTATGTTAGCCACCGGAAGGATTTGTTGATCCGAGTTCCCTAATCACGTCTATAAACTGAACAAGGCTCTCTACGGTCTCAAACAAGCCCCTCGGGCGTGGTATGATAAGTTGTCATCCTTTCTTATCGCTAATAATTTATGTGGATGACATCATTTTTAAATTTATGTGGTATGATAAGTTGTCATCCTTTCTTATCGCTAATAATCGTTTAAATTTATGTGGATGACATCATTTTTGGGTCAACACATCTAAAGTACTCAAACGCTTTTTCAAAACTTATGAATTTTTTTTTTGAAATGTCCATGATGGGTGAACTTACGTTCTTTCTAGGACTGCAAGTTCATCAATCACCCCGTGGTATTTTCTTGAGTCAGTCCAAATATGCCTTTGAAATTTTAAACAAAAATGGAATGCAAACTGTGATACCTATGCCACCCAATGGCACATACCAAGAAACCGGACACCGATTTGCATGGGAAATTGGTTGACCCTACCAAATACCAAAGTATCATTGGGTCTCTCATGTATCTAACATCCAAGAGACCGATATTGTCTTTGTTGTATATCTTTGCTCCGTTATCGATCGCGACCAACCGAAACTCACCTCTCTAGGCTAAAAGAATCCTCCGATACATCAAGGGAACCATTAACTTGGGGATCCGTATCCAAGGATTCGGATTTGAACTAATAGCTTTTTCAGACACCGATCACGCAGTTGCTTAGATTCTTAGAAAAGTACTTGAGAGCTTTACAATTTCTTGGTGATAAACCGGTATCATGGCAATCGAAGAAGCGAGGATTGTACATCATCGTCCTCAACCAAAGCGAGAATATGTAGCCATGTCGGCGTGTTGTGCTCAAGTCATTTGGATGAGAACACAACTCAAAGACTATGGTTACGTGTTTGATGTAATCCCAATGTATTGTGACAATCGAAGTGCTATTGCGATCTCGTGCAACTCGTTCAACATTCAAATCAAAGCACATCGATCTTGATATCATTTCATCAAGGAGCATGTGGAAAAGGGTACCGTTGAATTATACTTTGTGGGTATTGAATACCAATTGGCGGACCTTCTAACCAAAGCCTTAGCTCCTGCTAGGTTTATCGAGTTGGTCCACCGGATTGGTATGCGGTGTTTGACTCGGAGGAACCGGACGAACTTTTAAAACAATCTTAAAACCAATCAAACACCAAAACCTCTTTTGTAAATATTTTTCAAAAACAAAATACAAAAATATAAAATCTGATAAAATTCAAAAATATTCTTCTATCTCATTTCTTTCAAACATGGCAAGTACAAAACTTCAGTCAACACTTTGTTCTATCTAACTTTTCACATTTTCCCGAACAAGTGTTGAGGGGGAGAACGTAAATATTTTTCTGTTTCATAAAACCTTGTACTTACATGTTACCTTATTCCGGTTGTGTCTTTGATAATGGTGGTCACATTTATGGTTTGTTGACACTCCCCGGATTCAAATTTGTAAAATTTCATTATTTTTTAAGTCGAAGGGAGTCTTGTCAAGTTTCTTTCCAAACATCATACTTTGCGTAACCAAAATGGAAAGTTATGGGCTAAGGATGAAAATGGTTGAGGTGGAGGGACTATTGGTGTCAAAAGCTTAAACTCTTGTTTACAAAATACGTCCACCTAACTTTTTTCATTTATTTCATAACATTTAATACACTCATCTACCCTAATCCACGCACCAAAATAAATCTTCATATCCGTGCTTTAAACTCCTGATTTGTAAGTGGTTTTATGATCATTATGTATTTACAAACATAGTTTTTGAATTTCATAAACATCCAACGGCTGGATTTTGTGTATGGGATGATTTTGTGTTCTACGCGTATGCGTATGAACACAAAATCATCATTGAGTGTTTATGATGGTAATTTTGGTGTCAAAATGCTTAAAATCATGTGTTATAAACATTTCTAACATAAAATTCCACCCGAAAACATTTTAATCATGTTTCAAGAATTAGGGTTTATGTGAATTTAGGACTTTTCATATGAGAGTGTTTCGGATAATTAGTTGTTCATATGTTGCTTTATACATGTTTAATTGACCAAAACCATACTTGAATCATGCCCAAAACAAGAAATTTTGAGAAATTGAGAATTAGGGTTTATACTGCATTTAATTGTGTAATATTGATTCATAAGGCTATTGATGTTAAAACTTGTTTAAAACATCTCATTAGGCTTCTAAGGTATCCCGTAAATCGTTTGGTGCAATTCCTAAGGCTAAAATCCTATTCGTAATATTTGAATCCTAGGGTTTAAGGTTTACGATAAGAATATCTTACGCAGAACTATGTTTGATTGTGATAACATATGTGGATGAAAGGGATCGAATAATATGTTAATAAATGTGTTATGATGAATTTGTTTTAGGTTATTACGTGTGAAAATTCGAATCAAGGTTAACCATTGCATATCTACGCATAAGGATCACTTTACGTGTAATATATTATTCGTGAAGAAAAATCTTACGCCAGAACCTTTACGCCGTAAGGTTCTACAAAGGGACTACGCGTATCCCGTGAAGGATATGCGTAAACTTGAGTCTTACGCATAAGGTTCACTCTTACAAGTAAACCTTATGCATAAGTTCTAACATATGCTTACGCCGTAAGCTTTATGCTAAGTTCTTTTCCTCGCGTAACATTTCTTACGCGTAAGTTAAGTTCCTACGCATAACATTTCTTACGCTAAGTTAAGTTCCTACGCATAAACTTATGCTCACGCAGTATGGTCTACTATTTACACATAAGCTTGCAATTCCTACGCTTAAGCCTAAACTTTAACCATAATTATGAATTGTTACGCTGCACAAACTTGTAAATAAATAAATCATAACGTCACGAAACCAAAATGTCACTAATAAGCTTAAATGGTTAATATGTTGTGAAAATAAGTGAAAATTTGGACTTTAAAACTCAAAATTAATAATTCACGATACTTTTCACGACTACTTTGGACTATTGGACAAACAAGTGACGTTGGACTCATATCATTCATCAACATAACATATTCAATCATTGGACAATAAAATCAACTTTTAACTAACGTAATGTCTTTCGATATGTTGGTTCTTTTGGCTTAATATCTTTCAGATCACAATATGGACGTCCAAATGGAAAATGTTGATGCACAAAATGTTCTCACTATGGAAGACATCTTCCCCAACGGTTAAACATTGAAGATTGGGAAGAACAATCTCAGAGTCGATTTTGATAACTTCACGTGTTCTAAGTCTTCTTGTCAAATTGCTTTGGATATTCTGAAGACTCATCCTTACAAGAATATGCTCACTAATTCTGCAACTGTGTCGGTGATTTATGTTCACCAATTCTGGCACACCATGCAGAAGGTTAAAGGTCAAGATGCTGTACAAGTGACACTAAACAACAAACAAGTCACCATTACTCCAGCAGACTTAAGGGCTATTCTCCTTCTTCCAAACATCCAGCCTGCTGACTATGTTGCTTCTCCTTCGGAAGAGGTCACTCTCCAGTTCATGGTCGACATCGGCTATGATGAAGCTGCTGGGATCATCACAAAACACTCATCAGTTGATCTTAAGAACATCCCCGACCATGGAGAACCCTACATCATGATTGCCAAATCGGTTTACGGGCGTGACGGTGGTTTTGAGCATCCTAAGCTCATGGAACTACAAATATTTTGGGGCATGGTGACCATGAAGCACATCTAATTTGCGCCTCGATCCGGGACGACATGATGTCTTATCTTAAAAAGCCTGGCACCAAGATCCCTTATATCGGATACACAAAACTGTTGATCCAAAGGATTCTAAGGAATAATCCGGACATTCCCTTGAGACTTGATGACCCCAATCATCACTCCGTGTTGCTTGAGCCCACACTCAATGTTTTCAAATTTAAGGACTCAACAATGAAGAAACAAGGTGCGGTATTACCAGATTGCCTTCTTACTGCTGCGATCAAGGAACTTCAATCGTACAAACGTTATTTGGAAGCAGTGGCATCAGGCAAAGTGGGGTTCATAGATGATAAGTCTTCTGGTACACCTATTAGGAAGACCAAGAGAGGCAGTGCTGGAAGTGTTGCAAGCACTGAGAGTACACGTAAGTATCCAAAGAGGACTCACACACTCAAACAAAGAGTTCCATTGAAGGTTGCTATTCCTAATCCTAAACCGGAACCTAAATTGATGGACAAGGACTCGAGGACACCGATATGGATGAAGAGGTCATCTACTCTGAAACTCCAAAAGATGATACTTTAACAATAGCAAAACCTCTAAGTCCCAAGTCTGATAAAGGGAAAACTCCAGTGCAAGAGCAGGAAGAAGAGAGCTCAGATGAAGAACCACAGGATGAAGACAAAGATTACAAAAAGAAATTGAAGAATCTCAAACTTCAACATGTTGCTAAGGAGTTCAACCTACAACAAACTCGTGGCCCTGGTAGGTCAAGTGGTGGTGCACTAATCACACCAGCTCGATGAGGTTAATCAACCCGATAAGGAAACAAGCATTACAATAATTAAGATGTCGAATTCGCATCCTAAGCGATTACTAACAAGATTAGCCAAGAATATTAATGATGATCGCACAACTAAAAAGGTAAAATTGATAATAGAAGACATGATAAATCAAATTTTTTATTGATTAATAAGCGTAATAGGATGATCACCTATTGTTTTACTTGATTACAACTCATTAAAAAGAGAAGAAAAACCAATTTTTTAAAAGCTAGAAAAATTGTATCTTAACTTTAATTCCCGAATATGACTTGTGTGTGCATGATAATAATGAAACCATGGGCTTGTATATATAGATTTGAGGGGTCAGACGGCTTCAAGGGGTACCTAGACACCATCGGATGTCGGTTAAGGTTTTAGGTCGGTTCATAAACCTGCGAGTGGATGGCGTCACGGGTCTTCTGAGACAGTGTCACACTCGAGTGTGACAGTGTCTTGATCTTCTTTGGACGAAATCACACTTATAAATTCCAATGTGTGATGCCGTCTAGCCTTTTTGTGACGCCGTCGGTCCATTGTGAACAATATCAAGTTCTCTAGAATGGGCGTCCTTTATACCGGACCAAGTTTGGAGGATGTCTAGTTGTACAAGGTCCTCTAGTTGGATCTAGACGACGCATGGCTTTGTGCACTTTGCTTAGTATCTTCAATTCTTTCGTCTTTTGGCCGATTTTGAGCATAACTTCACTTTCTCGACCGTAATCTTCAACAACCCGCATAAAAAGTGATAAATCTTAAAAACAAAATACCCAAAAATTAGTGCATTTTACGCCTCATCAAGAATAATAATCGAGAATTATTAAATTTAGAGTAAATTGCAAAGATGTGTTTCTAGTTTGGCCAAATTGCGTGCTCAATCCATATCATTATCTCTGTGAAGAACTTTGGGTTGCAATAATCATCTCGCCTAAAGTGGAATGCTAAATTACCCTTGTCTCTTTCCCTTTTATTTTTCTTTGAATATTGTATACTTTTTTAAAAGTCACTCATCCATGATAAAAATATTTCAAAATTATTTCACACATAACACATGAAAAAGGCAAACCTCTCGAGTTTTCGGTCATCATCTCAAACATCTCTCCCTTTCACAATGACATATAAAATCACAACTTTTATCCTAATTAGAGATAAAAACACAAAACCCCAAAATTTAAATCATCTTCATCTTCATCTTTCATCTTTCTTTAACATACACTCATCTTATCATAAACAAACACAAACAACCATTACATACATACATACATACATACATACATACATACATACATATTGTTAGCATGTACATGTTGGCCTGTATTATTTGGTATTGTTATGTATTGGGTTCAAGCCTGATTCTAGAATTCTCTATGTAACACAATATATTGAACCGATCTTTATCATTGAATGACATGAACCATTACACCACTTACATGGTATCGGGTGGTCGATCAAACCTAGGTGGCTATGTTGAGCTACCGCCTAGACCACCGTCAAACCTTAATGTCACGTACACTTTTCATCCGTAGTCACATATTCAAACCCCTACCTTATCTCTCTAAAGTACATACTCCTTCATCTATTCTTATCACAACATAACAACACTTCTCCTTATATCTTTATCAAGAAACATGGATGCTATTACCATCCTTATCACTCCACAAAGCAAGAGCTAAACCAATAAACTTATTAAACACATCCTTCCTTATATCTCCATAGCAGTCAAACACCTAAATAGCTCTTCTTCCTACAAAAAATGCAGTATCACAATAACATTTTTTCCATCTCCTTATCACAAACGCAACATAAACCTTCCATATTTCAAACGTAAACCTGAAGCACATCATGTTTTTCAAGATCTCATTAAAGAGTTCTGGGTGGATCTGTCACTATCGCCGCCGCTGGGTTTGGTGGATATGTCACCACCTTCGCCGGATTTGTCACGTCTGCCGGTTTTGGTGGATCTGTTACCACGTGCCCCAGATATGTATTGAGATTAATAAATCATTGTGTTTGTGCTTGATAGTGGATGAATCTGGGTTTATCTTTAGGAGTGGGTGTGAAGAGATATGGATTTGTGGTTATAGTATGTTTTGCGGTTTAATGGTTCGTCTACTTTTTTTTATGATGGTGTTTAAATGGTGTTACACCCTATCCCGAAAATACCAATAGGTCCCACCATGGTTGATCGTGGTCTAAGGACTTGACGGGATTGACTAGTCAACCCGATAGTCAAACTAATAATTAACAAATGTTACGTTATAGTTATAGAAATGAAGGGGACCTAAGTTGCCACATTGTAAACTTAATATAAGTGTCTTGTGGCTAAAATAGAAAGAAATGGGCTTGAGGGACCAAAAGTGTCAAATGGTGAAATAGCTTTACAATGAAGAAAGTTTGTGTATTAAATCCGGACTTCTCAAAAGTTCACGGTTATTAGTGAATGTCGGTTTAGAAGAATGGAGGAAAAATATGGGTTGGTCTTGTAGGCCAATTGATGATGAATTAAGGGTGTTTTCCTAATGTGAAGTCATAGAGAAGATCCTTGCAAGGTGAGCAATCCTTAACGGGGTTTAATTATAAATTTAAGAGTTATGGTTCATGTACCCAAGTTGAGGGTTTTGGGTAATTGTGTTTGTAAACACTAATTAAGATGTTATAGTGTAATTGGGTGAAACCCCTCTAATTAAATTGAAGGAAAAATAAGTAAATTGGGATATAATCATGTTATGATCATTTGATGATTAAAAAGAGTTATAGTAATCTTGGGAGAATCTTATTATGGGTAAAGTTGGATAATTTATGGGTAGATCATCATATAATCAATATATGATTATGTGATGATTAGAGGATGTTTATGAAGCCAAATGGTTGTTTGAACCATGGTTATAGTTATTTGATTTTGGTTTTAAGTGTACTTTGATTATTATGTTTAAGGATGTTAGCTATGAATGATGTTGGACATTATTTGATGAAGATGATGATAAATTGTGTATGGCTTAGCACGGAGTGCTAAGGTAAGTAATCCGTTACAACATGTTCAATGTAGAAATTATTATATGATGTGTTTATGATTGTTATAGTAAAGTTTGGTTATAGATAAGTTAAGGAATTATTGGAACTTTATGGGAATTGATGATGGTTATAGAGTTAATTGCTTAAAGATGTGTTAAGGTATGTGTTATTTCCTTATGTGCTAATTGTGCTATGGTTTGTGTGTTAGCAATACTTATATGAAGCATTGCCATGTTTTAGCCGATTACTTACTAAGCGTTATTGCTTACATGTTATAGCTTCCATGTTTTTGTAGGTTCATGAGTATCGGAAGTGCTATGGCTTGATTGGGTGTCGATCATGGAATGATCATTGAAGTTGGTAATATGTGATATAAGGAGCTAGGTAGACACCGAGCTCGTGTAATGAATTTGTACCCCGTGAGTCTTTTTATAGTTTTGTAAATGTATCGTCAATTGACAAGTACAAGTCATAGTCGTTATAGTATTTTGATTGGTCAAATTGGATGTCATGGTCAATGTAAAAGGGTGTGTTAATACAAATAAGTCAGAAAACATTTATTTATATTTTACGAGCTTCTATTGTTTTGTCAATAATAAACGTAAAATAATTTTAACGAAACAAATAAAATACGAAATGGTTTAAGCTAATAGTTTACTAACACACTTACATTTTCATAAAAAAACTAAACAAGTAATAGTGTTTACATTTTATAGAAATACATATGTATAACAACTAGTGTTTACATAATATGGAAATGTGCATACTTATATTGTAATAGGTAATGTAATGGGTAAAAATCTAAGTACTTGAACCATTGACTAGATACATTAAATGTAGTTGGGTAAAACACAAAATCCATGACCCATACCCATGGAGCTTGATCCATAACCCATGACCCATTGCATGACATCATGCATGAATTCATGTTGGGTATTGTCCATCATGACCCATTACCCATGATCCAATGTCTAGATACATTGCATCTTGTATAACCCATGGTTCATAACCCATAACCCATAACCCGGTTTGCAACCCAAAATCTGGACTTAAGCTGACCCAGCTGGCGGATCCCTTGAATTGACTTGCGGATCCTCCGGGAGGGATCCGTGGGAGCCGAAACAAGAGAGAAATTTGCCAATAAATAGTGAGCCATTTCTCTCTTGCAACTCACCCTTTACACATACTCTCTCTTAGTATTGTAAACTCTCTAACCTAAGATCCAAAGGATCTTTCTATGTAGTTTTGTGTTTGTGTGATTCTCTAGGTTCCTCTTAAAGGGAAGATCACCACCTCTTGAAGTCGAGCAAGCTCAAGTCCATGGGTTTCCAAACTTCATCGTCATTAAGACTACTAAAGTTATCTTGTTGATAGTTCTTTCCTCCCTCCTTAGAAGTGTTGTGGTAAAGGCATTAGTGAAAGGTGTCGAAGGTCCGTGTCGAAGGCATTAGTGAAGGGTGCCGAAGGGTCATGTCAAAGGCATTAGTGAAAGGTGCCGAAAGTCTGTGTCGAAGGCATTAGTGAAGAGTGTCGAAGGGTCGTGTCAAAGGTATTAGTGAAAGGTGCCAAAGGGTCGTGTCGAAGGGACTAGTGAAAGGTGCAAAGGGTGTACAATCGATATGGTGCATCGATGCGCAAGATAGTTAGTTTGGGTTAAAGGATAGTTATATCCTTTTGACGTTGTAATAAGGAGTGTGTCTGTAGGATCGTTATTTTATTGTGTTAGATGATTCGGGTGGTCTTGGGAGATCAAAATACATGTTTTCCATTTTAGAGAGAAAGTAGAGAGAGGGTGTTCTTGCTAGAGGTTTACACAAATGTTGAATATTAGATTATGAGAAGCACCACCCCTTCCATGGATGGAAGGGTATTTATAGTTACAAATACACGACCTCCCATCGGCTGTGGATCGTGGATACAGTGGGTAAAGACCCGTCCTTCCTCCACGGTGTTGCACTAAACTATTTTACGCCATCGACTAACTAATAAAACAATAAATAACGTAACTAACGACAAATCTACGAGCTAACATATGCTAGACCATTATTGGGTGACCGACTCTTTAACATGGAATTTTCTAATTCCTAACAATCTCCCTAAGGGAGGTCACCCCATGAAATACATTTTTCTTCCTAGCATTCTATCTTTGACTTTGTTCGGAGCTCGAGACTTGAATTCTTCAATTTCGCAATCTTTGTGCTTTTGTAGCGATTCTTCAAAGTCCGCATTGATTTGTGCTTCGGTGGAGGTCTTTGAACCGATCCACATCTTGATGATCTTCGAGCTTTCTTTGAGATCATCACCACGATAAATCTCTGGATCACCCTTTATTGTGTTGCCATCATGTGAAGTCGTGACTTTCGGACCGACATGCTCACACTTTTGAATCATGACATCTTTCCATCGAGTAGCGGAAGCCTTCTTGGTTCATGATATTTGCGCGAGCAGTAGCGAAGCATAGTATTGAAATATCCGAGCCAGTTCGTAGATATGCACCACCATGATTTCTTCAAATTAAGTGTGGATGTTGTGAGCATGCGGCTTTGGATTGACTCCTCAATTCGATCACCGCAACCGTCAAGTGTACCGCAAACAACAGTTAGCAATAAAACATACGAAAGTGTCTTTGACCACTTTATTTGAATCGAGGTACACGACCCACGGTTCCCGCTGATCAAGACAAGCATCGCCTGTGATCGGTAGGATTCCTAAGAATCTCCTTGATGTGGTTTCGCAATGTTTCTAGTGTTCTCAAACCGAACGTCTCAAAGAAGACAACACGGAGTGAGTGAACCAAATAATTGAGATTCACCGATTGATGAAAATGATTTGAAAAACAATCGCATCGCTTGAAGAAAGAGTTTTGCAATACGACGAAGGTTTTATGAGAAAGATCAATTTTCAAACAAAATACTTTTTGTATTAGAGAATGAGTACACATTCGACATGCTAGCGAAAAGAAGAGATTCGCATCGAACGGTTTTTCTAAAAGTATTTTTCAATCGAGATACTTTTGAATTTGAAAACATAAGTACACATTCGACGTGCTAGAGAAAAGAAGGTTTGCACATCGAATGGTTTTTCCAAAAGTATTCGTCAATTCCATTCTCGACCAAGGTTGATTCACGAGTGAATCTCCCCATTGTTTCTATCCGGTTGTCACAAGCTTGATCTTACGAGAAGATCTCACATGTCACCCACCAAGAGCTTGTTTGATGTTGGCTCTGAAGGATTTCCATCTTCATCGTGAATACTTTTACATACCACTCGGATGTTACGGCAATACCACAAGGATAATCGTGGGACTCTTAATATATACTTACTTTCCACATTGTGTGAAACAAGAAGTCTTCATTAATTTAGTGTCCTAATGAGATATTGTGGATGATCTCTTGGCTCTAGACTCAATAGTGCACATTTGGTTCCTATGCCGAGACTAGGGAGAGGGTCTCCTTCTTCAATATCAACCATCTCTAAGAGAAAGTCGATAGATTATGTCGGTTCCCGTGAGAATGAAACAAGTCCTTTTAAGAGGAACTTGAGTGGTTTGGGAAGTTTAGTGCGATCGTCCACCGGGTCCATGACGCCTTGTCTTCAATACCGTGTTACCTTAGTAACAACCAGTAGCATATGTATTGAACCCTACACGCCCTAAGGTTGAATTGATGGAGGCTATTTCTTTTCACCCTTTTTCACATTCGGTTCTTTTCATTCTTCAACCCCTTCAATGCTACCGAGACTTCATAACTAGAACCTTGTTGGGTTTATTCCAGACTAGCTCGTCTCATCCGCACTCTTCCCGTATCTCACTTTTCTCCTTTTTCAATATACCTAAGGACTCTACACTATCTAGCGCATTGTCCTCGGTAGATCCTCCGATTCGGCGGATCGTGGGAACTAATACCTAACCTAACCATCCTTATAACACCATGCATAAAGTAAATTGGTCGGTCTTTTGGTGCAGTTCATTCTTCCTTAAAACCAATTGAAAATCATTTGGAAAACCAATCAAGGTACTTGTGATATAAAATCAAAACATTTTGTACCTTAATTGTTTTTGATCATTTAGAAAATGCTCCCTCAACATGTGCATATGATTTAAAATTGTTTGGCACATGGAGGCAAGAGTTCTTTGAAATAATTTCTTTGAAATAATTTCTTGATCACAATTTCCTTAGAAAAGCCATTTGAATTTCTTTGGTAAAATTCTCCCCTCAATATGTGCATGGGATTTTGAAATCATTTTATCACATAGAGGCAAGAGATAATTTGAAGCACATCCACAATCACAAGCGCCATTAAGAAACCATTTGAAAACACAATCAAGGTACTTTATAATCTCTTTTAAAAAACTTTTGTACCTCGATGGTTTTGCTCCCTCAATATGTGCTCGAGATTCGAAAGCGCTTAGCACATATGAGAGCAAGATGCACAATCGAATCAAAACGATCAACTTTATCAAATTTCATTATTAAATCACAAATTCTCCCCGATCAAAATATCAAATCCTTTGAGATTTTGGATCCCAAGTGATTTAATTAGGTTTAGAAAACATGGGAGAAAATGTGGCCTTGTTTAAATACTCATCTGGTTTTGATAAATCCTCCTCCTCAACATGTGCGTGTGATTTAGAAATCGTTTGACACATGGAGGCGAGTGCTTTTAAAGGACTAAAACCAATTCCATTTAAAATGATTTGAGATTTAAAACACGATCTTTACCCGATCGAAATATCAAACCATTTGAGATTTGTGATCCCAACCGATTTAAATCATTTAGAAAATTTGGGGAAAGACGTGGCAAGATTCAATTTTGAAAGATGATGATAAGGACCATTTTAAGATATTAAAGATTGTTAGTGTCGGTATGATAGTTTTAAGAGATCTTTAAGTAAAACAAAACAATTTCACAATCAAACAAGAATGTAAAAATTTCATTTTGAAAGACCTTGATTCTAAAGAAAAATCATACCATGACATAACATTAAATCTTTAGATCACCACATATTAACGCATAAACGGACTCTTTTGAAGATATATTGTATGAAAATATTTCATTTTAAATCACTCTCCCTCAATCCATGATGTAAGTCAATAATTGAGTGACTTAGGTTTTGAAAACATGAAGTCCGTGATTTTCAAAATTTAGTCCAATATATTTTCAAAACAACATTTTCCATTTTCAAAACAATTTATTCAAATTTATTCAAAATTGTTTTAAGAATGGTATCCTCGCACAAAGATACGTTAGTGGTTGAGAAGCTTCCGTTGTTGTTCTTTGTAGGGTTGGAAGAAAACCGTCTGCAAATGCAATGAGACTTCTTCTTACGTTGCATTTTGAATGCCAACCGAGGTCCACTAAGCTCCGCTTCTTCACTTGTCAAGAAAACCATCTCGATGCAAGAAGACCTCTTACGTTGCATTTCATGCCAACTCTCCATTGAAGTCCGGTTAAGCTTCGTTTCTTCATTTGTCAACCCAAGATATCGTTACCCTTTCCTCATGCATCCAATCTTCTTCAATTTTGGGATCCGATCGGGAACATTCTTAAATACCAATATACCGTGATCGTTAGTGAACACACATACAAATATATGGTGGTCGACAACACCCAAACAACAATCGACTAATTAAAGTCAATTCAACATAACAATCGATCATATAAGGCATGGGGTTTTGTGTTAATCAAACTCTAATCATCTAAACCTAACAATCATATCCTAAATTCCTAGTCCTTCGACACGTGCAAATATCATTTTTAATTAATCACGAGGATAATTAAGAAAGCTCGTTAGATGATATAGATTTGAAAACATTCTCCCTCAATCAATGACTCATTTTACTAAAAAGGTTAAAAGCGCTACAAGTCATTGATTGAGTTTTCAATTTTATAAAACACCGAATCGATTGTTTTAAAGCAACTCATTTACCACCACTTTTTGAAAACAACAAATATTTTTCTCAAGAATTTTAGACGGAAAACATTTGTGTAGGAACAACGATCCTTCGACATACTTTCCTCATTTTGAATTAGGATAAGTGCACGAAATATTTGAAAAATTGTTTAGCGCAACACTTTCCTTCCTTTAAAGAGCGGGTTGCCATCTCAAAATAATAGCAAGCCATAGTTTAAGCACGGTCACATCAAGTAACTGCAAGCCATATTTTGAAGCGCTGGTTACAATCAAATAATCAGAAGCCATTTGTTGAAGCGGTTACAACAAATAATCGTAAGCCATTAGTATGTGACATGTTTAAAAAATATTTACACCTCTGCTCGAACTTCATCTATGGTCCCGTGCCATTATTGAATGACATTTCTAAGACCGCAGATGTTATCGATACTGAAGACATGTCTTGAGAAAACATATTTTGGTATTTTTTTTTGAAATTTTCGATTTTTATGGTTTTTGAAGGTTTTATATTTTCTATTTTCTTTTGATGGTTTTATATTTTTCTATTTTGTTTTTGATAAATATGTACAAGGATAGAGTAGATGATATAGTTAAAGAAGATGATGACACGAGTACCGAGATAAGAATATCGAGCAGCCTCGTTGTAGAAGATAGAAGTCATCATCTCTTAAGCATCCACCACCAAAGCTTCCAGGGCTCTTGAATCAAAGAAAGAAATTGAACCATCCGAAAGTGAGACTTTGGCGCTTCCCCAAACCGAAAATCCTTTAGTGAGCGATTCAAGCTCTATTTCAAGCTTGCCTTAGCAGTGCACAGAGAAGCACACCATTATCATAAATCCGCCGCTCCTTTCAAGAATAAACACCGTGATTCTTCGCTCGAGGTTATATCATCAACAAGAACAAGAACGTATCATCCCACGATAAAATAATCTTCTCAAATTTCATAACCACCAAGTCCGAAGCAATCCATTCCTAAAGGTGTCAAGAGACCACTTCCCCACGTAGATGAAATGATGCGGTCTCTTAGACTAGAGCTCACGAACCCGAACACACAAACCCAAGACAAAGAAACTTATACCATCAAGTAGCAGATTAAGTCCAATAGCTAAAGAATAACCCCGATGTATACTTTCCTCTCCTCATGAAGAAAGTGCATGAAGCTCAAGAACCCGGCACCCGAATGCCCAAAGAGAGAACAACCGATAATATTGAAGAAGTAGGCGAATCATCGATTATCTCATGGATGACAATCTCTACGGATGTCCACTCCGAATAAGTGATTATATCTCTGAATCACATATTAAGCCCTCAAGTGAGACAATGAGCATCTCCAATGTACACAATCTCTATCATCACACACTTGTGTACCTCTTTATCTTCGTAAACTTTCTATTACATCACTTCCTCGTGTAGTTGGAATAATAACACCAAAAGCCTCGATGAGTAAAACCTTGAGATTCTCCGTGGTCATGACATTTGTTTTACCGGATATCTTCAATCACTTAGAAGAGTTAAGTTCATCAAGTTTACTCGTCATGAGTCAAACCTTGAGTTTCTCTGCGGTAATAACATTTGTCTTCCGGATATCTTCAATCACTTAGAAGAATTAAGTTCATCAAGTTTACTCGCTTTGTGTTTATATGTGAGTCTCCTTTCTCCTTGTTTGTTTTGACACTTGAATCGCACTCATTGTAAGCCCGTGATACTAGAAATTTGTTGAGAAGAACACTTGAACTCTTGTGAGAATCAACTTGTCAAGACTCTCTCGACTATTTTTATCAACCCTTATGTGGACAATTTGAAGTGACCATCAAGAAGAAAACCCGCTATACCATACTTGAAACCAAGTCAACTTCCCACATTTGTATCTTAAGCTTGCACCTAATGATGGAAGAGCGGTGTAGAGAATTTATGCTTCAAGCAAATCTCTAAGTACTCACTACCCAAACAAAGTATGAGACATTAACACCTCTTGCGATTATCCACACCGCCATATGCGTGTGACATCGAGTAAAACAAAGTAACTCCTAATAGTGATAGTTAACCGTGTCTTCAACCATCCACCTCATTGCTGGTAACTAGATAAGCCAAGTCTTCGACTCAAATTCTTAAGCCCGAGCAAGTTATCAAATAAGAACACGCCTTTGTGAAAGTCAACTTCAATCTCAAATAAGTGATAAATGATTAACTCGAAGTAATCACCTAGTGTCAAATGTCCAACAATAGTCAATATCAACGTCTCGAGTAGTCATTTGCTAAAGAATATGAGCAAGTCTAATTGGGAATTGAATCGACTAATAACTTTCTCCCAATTAGTGCTCTCCCTAAACCGACAACTGCTTGATAAATGCCCGATTAAGAAGAAGTCTTTAGATCGTTAAATTCAACTCGTCTTTAGTCTTCTAACATGTAGCGTAAAATGTAGAAATGATCAGACTCGACCTTCTTCAAGATTGTTCGGGTTGGGAATAGATAGTTAACATCTTCAACTCACACCAAAAGCATCCCATCAAAAGCATCCCAATTAACTTACATCTTGCAAATCCCTTAACTAAAATCTCTCCCAATCAAACAAGAACGAAAGATGTTCATCAAGAAAACAGAATCGGGCCAAGAACGAACACACAAGATGGTAACACCAAACTACCAATCACATCAAACAAGAACAGAGAGATTGTTCGAATCATCATGTTGATGTATACGTGAAGCATTAACCGAAGCACTTTGTCGATAAACTCATCAATCCGAGTGAAGATGTCAACCAACGGCTCTTAGAAGAGAAAACTCCATGTGAAGATTACCCGATAATAAGAAGCTCGGTTCTTACATGAGTTTCGAGTCAGATGACCATTTAAATTCTCAAATATCAATCGACAATGCAAAAATTCACACTTCTTCCCCTCAAGAATTGCATACGGAGATGCCATTCTTGACTAAATAAGTGAAAATCATCCGAAAGTTCTATTCACACTTCTCCCACAAAATCAAGACGAGATGTCGCCATCTTCATTATAATCGAGCAAGTGGAATGAGAAACAATCATGGTAGCCAGGTTCACTTGATGACCAAGCGCATGGAAAAAGTATGAAGCATGTTGATGAGAATGGTCATAATAAGAAGATTTCTCTTCTTGAGATAATGCGCACTGAAACGTACACATTTCTTTTCTTTGGAGAACGAGGCTTGAACTACGTGTTCAAACGTCATTAGAAGATTTCTCTCTTCATAAGATAAAGCGCATCAAACGCACACTTTTCTTTTCTTTAGAAACGAGGCCCGAACAGATGTGAACAGGGCGTGATAAGAAGATTTCTCTTCTTTGGAAGATAATGCGACCTGAAACGCACACATTTCTTTTCTTTAGAGTACGAGGCATGAACCGATGTGTTCATACGTCATAATCTCTCTTTTCGACTCTCTTAGCAAAACATGTAATCAACCCATTATCATTCAAGAGGGCTCTATGTAGTGACAACCGATGGAGATAACCCAATATGATGAATTTGACCACAAGTAAACTAACCCGAACTCGTGACTTATACTTGCACATATGTAACAAAGAGCGGTGCCGAGACTTCATGCCCATTTGAATCTCTAAGTACTCTATACTCCTCAACCAACCAACCATCAAGTAATAGACGACATTACCTCTTGAAAATCCACAATTGAATGTGACATCGAGCACTACAACGTAACTCCTTTAAGTGATAGTTATTTTGTGGTGGTAAGAGCCCGGCCCCCAAGTGGTAAAAGAAAAGTAAAAGCCACCCAACAATAACTAGATTTCCAAGTCTTCGCTTTTTGATAATAAGCTCGAACAAGGATCATGAAGAATCTTCATCCATCCATCCCCGATACCTTCAGATACTAAGTACACTCGCCTGTGATATTTCACTTCAACCTCAAATAAATAATAGAGAATTAACGCCGTTGTCACATCTTCTCGAATCGCTCAAATCTAGCCTTCTTTGACATTTAAATGAACTTTGATAATGGTTTCATCCCGACCATGGTTGGAAACACGTAACCCCGTAAAACCATGTAATAACCAACCGCCATGAAGACAACCCAAACACACACCCAATTCATGAAGTACACCCTTTATCCCTTCTTTGAATCGTAAACCGTAGCACCAAAGATCAAGTAAGATCCGAATTACACTTTCTCTTCTCCAAGATGGTTCCATCATTACGGATTTTACAACTCTATGGTTTAAACCGAGAAATAGTATCTTCGGGGATTTTACAAAACCAAGAATAAACCGTAAGATTGATCCGAAATGCACTTTACTAATACCGGGATGTTTCCATTGTCACGGATTTTACAAGTCTATGATTTAAACCGAGAAATAGGTTCTTTCATGGGATTTTACAAAATCAAGACAAAACCGTAAACAATGTCGGTTTGAGTGTGTAATGACAACTTTGGTTTCAAAGTGAATATCCGCTTTAGGGGAACATGCAGCGGTTCATCAAT